>MKEJ01002941.1:0-18698 GCA_001753735.1 Embelia ribes
TAATTTTTCTTCTTAAAATCAAGTATAATTTAGGGCTACAATAAGGTAAAAATTCATACCTTACACTTAATTGAGCTTTAAGTGATTTAATTGTCCAAAAGGCTTTCTAATCTTCTTCCAAATTAACCCTTTTTTGCTCTCCATTCTCTCTAACTTTTGCTAAGTGTTAAAGACTTATGGAATGAATAAAGATAACAAGGCATTAGGCCCCTTAAAGTCCCCAAACTTTCGGCCAACAAGGGCATTTTTTGACAACAAATAAAATGTTGTTTATATTAAAGCTAACTAAGCTTTAATGAGTAATTATAAATGGACTAAATTGGGTCCAATTAGTACCCATTAAACCGGCCAACAAGGGGGGCAATTTGCTTTATTTATCACATGTTAAATATGGTCTTGAATACTGCACGACAAAAGTTAAATGAGAGCTTAATTGGTCTTTGATTTGGAACTAATTTAGTTGGTTTATTTTGGGCCCTTCTAACCAGCCACATTAAGGCAAATATTGGGCCATTTTACACATATAAAAATGTGAATTTTTGTCTTGGAATAAGACTTGAAAAAACCAACTAAAATTAATTCATAGTTTTATTTTGACTAAAGTTGACTTTTTGGACCAAAGTCAATAATAAAGTCAACTCTCGAATGTCCATACCGACAATTAAAATTAGATATCGTACAATCTCAGTACTTTCATATTTATAGTCCGTCGGTTCAATCAGAACTCGAATCTAACTTTTTGTCTGACTAAAATGCCCAATTTGCCGGTATTTCATTTTAAACGATATTTCTACTTGCACTGGTAAGGTGTCATCGTTTATGCATATCATTAGAGTGCCCTTAACACTTATGATAATTAATGAAAGACACTTTAGAATAAAAACGCTGAATTAATTATCAATACATTTTTGTTATTGAATTTGAACGTGTTACATCATACATACGCCTTCGTTACTGTAATAAAATACTGTTACAGTGCTTTATAAATTTTGGGGCCTTATATTTTTAACTAAGTTCAAAGATAGGAGACAGATACATATATAATGTAAAAAGGGAAAAACACATTTTGGCACTTAAAATTGATGGTGTAGGAATTCGGAGTAAGGATTCAATATGATTGTGAGGATTCAGATCCATCCTGCTTCCTGTATAATTTACTATGCTTCATTTCACAAAATTTTTTAAAAGATAAAGAATTGAAGATAAAGAGTTAGAGGGACAAAGGACAGGAGTAAATCCCTGAAATTTTAAGGATAATTCAGGATTTTAATATTAATAAATTAATAAAGTTATTACCTTAGAGTATTTTGGATGCTTATTTGAAAATAAAGGCTTTGAAGCAAAACACATCGTAAATGAGGGAAAGAAGTGAAACACGATGGTGGTATATGAAGTGGTAAAGTAAAATTACCCCATAAAATATGACTTGAGTAGGGATGGAGACACCTTAGGGCAAGGGGGCACGTGCCCCTTTATTTTGGGTTCAAAAGTAATACAAAAATATTTTTACGTAAATGTATTTAAATCATTAATGATAAAATTATATAGTTAACGTGCCTAATAATTTTATTTGAGAAGGGCCTAGCCGTGACAGATAGAACTAGCTCATATAATATGCAGATCACGTGTTCGATTCTTGATAACCACTTTTCGATTTTCAAGCATTTTGAGTTATGTTTATATATATTTATTTAGGTGGTGATTGTTACTCTTGTCTTAGTTAATATTCAAATTTTTATGTCTTTTCTTTCCTTATTATTATCTTCGTCCTTGAACATGTTAATATCTTCTTATGTATGTAAAAGTTATAATTTTCAACTATATTCACTCTAACCGCATCATCTGTCTACACAATTACTTGACACATGGTTTATTAAATTAGAATTTAAAAAAATAAAACTAACCATAATAGAAATTGTTAAATTACAATCATAAATATCAACTTATCATAAACAAAATTATTCAAACTAAATTTGTAATAAGATTATGCACAATCCAAATATATACATATATATATAAATATATATATCTACATATCTTTAAGATAACTTAATATAAAATATATTATTAAAATTATATTTAATTTAAAAAAATATATATATTTTTATTAATTGATGATTGATAGTCATTAAATTCGACTTTAACAATATTCGTGCCCAAAACATGGTGCCCTTGTTATTCTCGTTATATTATTTTTAAACCTTTTAAGTGTTTTCCCCTTTTTCTGCAACTCCCAATCTTGGAGAAACCGGAACCTAGTATGTAGCGTCGGGTTCATCGTTCTTCAACGATTGTTTGCAAGGAATCCAATCCGGTGAGTATTCTCTCTCTCTCTATCTGTATTCTCTTTCTTTATGATTGTAAAGTAATTATACAACTTTAAAAGTGTTGCACAGAATCTTGGTGTGTCCATGTGATATCATAATTAATTATTTATCTTTGCTACCAAAAGAATTTGGCTTTCAATTAGGGTTCCTCTTGAGCACATTTTATATATGCAAATTGTGTATTCGTGATAGTGACTCAACTGATAGTAACACGAGGTTGCAAATGAACATAGGCATATGAGCAACGAAAAGCTCATCCTCTTTTACGATTGCAAGCGCTATTTATTTCGCCAAATAAGCCGAGTCGGGCTTCAGATACCTATTATTTTTTGTGGACGAGCCGAGCTAGGGTTTGAAATTTGAGTTACTTTAATAAACGAGACGTGCTAGGTATAGCAGCCTTTATTTTATTTGCTGCTGTTGATTGTTTGCTTATTTCAGTTAGGATATATTTTCACAAGAGAGCACCACACAGAGGAAAAGGGGTTATTTTTGGGCTCAGCTAGTGAACACCCCATGAAAATCTCGGCTTGTTTGCACTTGCAAAGGGCCTGTGAGCTATCAGTAAGAGCCCCGCTCGAGCCCTATTTGTTTTGTGGAAATCCCTGCTAAAACTTCGTTTTAGCTCTTTTTTAGTAGCTGGGATAGGCCTAGCTAAGTTTGGCTATTCTCATTTACACCTCTAGTTGTGATATGGTGCACAAAGGAAATCACTCTTATTGCTGATATTGATTGTTTGGTTTCTTGAGATATGGATAGTAGTAATGTTAGTGCTATCTTAATTAGGATTTCTAACTTGGCCATGTTGCTATTTTGCTATAGGGTTATTTATATTACCATGAAAAGGTCCATGCCATGGAGTGACAATGAGGGTGATTCATCTTCTGATGAATCTTCTGCGTCAGATACAAATTTGGAACCTAATGATGGATCCGGTAAAGACAAGACAAAGAATGATGTTATATCTAGTCAACCCATCATCAAAGAGAAAACGTCTGAAGGTAATGCTTGTAGCCCCCTATTGTGTGTTCCTTGATCAATTTGTTTGAGAATCATGACACACACACACACACACATATATATATTTATGTTGATCTATTTATTTACTCCACTTCAAATAGTAGGCAAAGTTTGACCTGAATGTAGTTTTAGGTAAAGCCAAAAAGTAACTTTTTAAAATTTGAATTAAATATGAAAGATCAAATGATGGGGATTGTCATTATGGAAAAATTTATTCTCGAAGATTTACTAATAATTAGGATTGATTTGATTTGATTTCATATTTTATATTTGGGGAACTTTCACCTTTTTATTATTTCTTTCCATTTTTAATTAGTTGCTATTTTCTTTTATGTGTTTGGCTTTTCCTTGTTAATAAAGAGGCCAAACAGACTCGTATTCACATTGATTATTGAATTGAATATTGAGAGTATTGTTTGCTGCCTCTATCTCTTCTTCTTTGTCTTCCCTTTCACTAATATTTATGCGTTTTCGCTATTAACTAATTCTTCATATTCAGTTCTACATTAATTTGGTATCAGAGCCCAATTTTGATCCTATCCCGTGAATTTTTCTGAATTTTTTTGTTCAATTTCGTTAAAAAAAACCTGTCTTCTTCTGTTGCTATTTAGTGGTCTGACCACCACTGCTTCTCACCGCCACCATTGCGACTAGTCAGCCGACACACAACGATGATCATCGTCCCAAATCACCGCCACCAAATCTATTGCCGATCAATTTGGTCGTTGCCCTGTCAGCCATTGTCAATAGCCACAACAGGAAACACAATTGGTGAGAATTAGTACCATTGTCACCTAAAACGAGCTTTGACGGCTGACAATCATCGATGGTGGCCACCATCCGCCACCGGCCAACCGCCAAGGTCGTGCCGCCGCCACCACTATTGCGGCGGATCAAGGCTGCCTTTGTCACTGCACATCGGCTGATATCATTACCTCCTACCCTGCCACAACACTAGCCGCTGCTTAATCGATCCCAAACCCTAGCCTTATCTCTGTTACCAGCTGCCATTTAATCCTTCTGGACCCAATATTTACTGAATATAACCAAACCAACCTTATATAACCTTAACCATTACCAGCCCAATTCAATACCCAGCCTAGTAAAATAAGACACAAACCATGAGCCTATAGCCAATTAACCACGCAGTGTATTTTTGGGCAGGTATTCGTTTCTCTTTTGAAAACTTAACTAATTCATAAGTGCGAGTTGATCATTTAAATTGCTAGTAGGTCCTTATTTTTATTTTATTTTATTGTGTTATTAAAGAAAATATAAATAAATGCATAAATAAAGAATAGAAAAAAAATTGCATTTCTATTTTTATTTATTGAAAGCAAGAACATAGGTTGAATGCTATTGACTCCAAAGTTGATACCATGCAGTTAACATTGGACAAACTACATAGGCCGTCAGCAACTTTGGAAAACTTCCTATTGAAGGTGATGCTTGCGTTCCTACGGTCTCTCCAAATCGTGGTAGCAATCACACTGCACCATCTAATCATGGCATTCTTCGCAATACTTACACTAATTGCGTTCCTAACTATGAGGATAGTCATGTTAGGGATAACCCAATTTATCATGCGAACAATTGAGTTCACGCTAACAATTGCATTCTCCATATGCGGATCCTAGGGCCTAATTAGATAATGCGGATGAGTTTGCGTATTTTGACGAGGAACTTGAGGGTAGGAACCCCCCGACACCTAGAGCGCAATATAGGCCACGTGAGCAACATAATGGTCATCCACTACTACCGTAACGTGACCAGGCACGACCTTTTAAGCATGACATCATCAAACAGGCCAAGGTAGATGCCCCTAATTTCGATGGTAGATTAGACCCTGGCACCTTGTTCAACTGGTTAGCCAATTTCCAGTACTATTTTGATTGGTACGGCATGTCAGAATGGCAACAAGTTCGTTTTGCTAAGATGAAACTTGTGGGTTCATCCAAACGTTATATGCAAGGCATCCAGTTACAACTCGAGCGTCTAGGTCAGCCGCCCATTACGTTATGGGCCAAAATGAAACTGCGGATGCGAGAAAATACATTCCCTCCTATTACTGGTTGTAGCTATTCAACCAGTAGTATAATTGGAAGCAATCTACCCTTAGTGTCACCGACTACCAAACTAAGTTTGAGGAGTTGTCTACTAGTTGTGCCATCCTAGAAGAGCCATGGATAATAGTGATGAAGTTCATCAATGGTCATAGGTTTGAAATTCGATGCGAAGTTAATCTCCACTCTCTTGAAACCTTAGATGAGGCCTTCTATAAAGCCTTGGAGATTGAGACGTATACTCGGTTCTCTTATCAGAAACGGTTTACTTATCAAGATGGGGAGCCTCCACAGTCTAGGTCAATTCCGTTTAGTACACCTAGTGGTTCTATCCAGTCTAGGCCTCCCACAACAGTTACGTCTAAGCCTAGTAAGCAGGTTAACTCAAGGTTCCCTAAGACGAAGAATAAAGAGTCTTCGTATGCCTTCCCTTGCTCCTCCACCAAATTGTTAGTCTATAACCATTGTTACGATAAGGGACACATCACCTTTCGTTGTCCTCATCGTAATCTGTCCATTAAGCATATTGTAGAAAACGTTGTTGAGGATAACCCTGTTCAGGTCGTTGACTCTTTAGAGGAGCCTAAGAGTCTAATGGAGAGGGAATAGGTCCCTTAGGTGATGACCTTTGCTTAGATGTCATGCGATGCATTTTATCCATTCTACGGGGGAGGATGAATGGAAGCAGACAAACATCTATTGCACCTTTGTTAATTGAGGTGATAAAATGTGTTGAGTTGTCATTGATGGGGGTAGTATTATGAAACTAAGAAGCATCAATACGGACACAGGTACAGATATTGATACGGGTGAGGACACGAATTCGGCAATTTTCAAAAAATTCTTGACTTCGGCACTTTTTATTTTTTTTTTGAATAACTTTTATAAGTTAGTAAAGTTATATATTGGTTGTTGGCTCAAAGTAGCAACTAAGCAAATGTATTTAGTTATAATCTAGTTCACTTTACTAATGAGTATCAATTATCGAAAGGCCCAAAAACTTGTCATGCACTTAAGGAATAAACAATTATCGAAGCGTGGTTTTTGAAAACTACAAAAATGTATTGACTGAAAATGAATAAAAATTGAATGAAGTAGAAAAAAGGTTACAAATTGATCCACCGTGTCCATGACAAGTCCAAAATGACTCTACCGTGTGTCCAAAGTTTAAAAAATTAAATAGCATTTTGGACTCACCACATGGTGCGTCTGACACGTATTTCAAAGTGTCCATGAAGTATGTGTCCGATACGTGTCCAACACGGATACGGCACCTATTTTGGAGTGTGTGCTTCCTAGGTGATTTTCAATAAAAAAACCCAAACTACCTTTATATATATATATATATATATATATATTCGGGCAGGATCGGGTTTTTAGCCTAAATCGGGTTCGGGTTGTATACAAATTTAGTTTGGGTTTGGGTACTGTTATTTCAAGTCCGGGTAATTCAGGTAGTTGAATTCGGGTTGGGTTTTACCCGACCCGATGCTCAGCCCTAGTTCAAGTCTTTATACCGGTTTGATACAAAGGTGTAACAAATTCCTTCTTTGTATAAAAACTTTTTTAAGCTTTGCCATGGTTGAGAATCGAATTCACAACCACAAAGTTACCTACACATTTGGATATTATATATTTAAGTAATAGATAAGTATATTAATACATAAATAATTAACTAATTATTAATACATTAATGAACTGCGGTAAAACCGAAAGAACCAACGGTTGAACTGAAGTATCGTGAACCGAGCTCTTGACTGGTTCAAGCCTCAGTTCGGTCCAGATAAATATGAGTAGATACCTTATGGGTATTGCATTCAGCCAGGATGCAGCCATCCTCTAAGTGCAACAAAGATCAGACTCTACTAATCAGGATGAATAGCTTCCTTTTCCTGAACTTTGGCCTCTACATTATTTGTTGTATCAGAGCTCTGGATCTCGAGACTGATTGTTTTATGTTTAGAAATTTTACAAAGATCTGGATCTTTAATCGCAATAATGATTACAAAATCCAAGGCCTAAAAGAGAAGATGATATATTATTAGAGGTGAGTAAGATGTATGAGATACAGATTTGAATCTGCCTTGCCTTTTGGATGTGAAATGGTGGGAAAGTTCTGGGGTTTATGTAGAAAGTAAAAGAGGCGATGTTGTCAACATAGGTACTGAACCTCTTAGACCTTTTTAAAAATTGCTTCTACTTTTCTTTTTTATGAGAAGCAGCAACTGGTGTTAACTAAAGTCAGAAGCAGCTGCTTCTCAGAATTTGCATTTGCTTTTGAGGTTGCTTTAGAATATAGGGGTGCTTTTAAAAGCTACTGTTGATTTTACGCATTCATTTACAAAATGGCCTTTATTTATTGCTACTATTTTTATTCAATTTTTTTCAAACATTAGATTGCTTTTAAAGTTGAGTGAGAATTTTTGTTTTACAACACAGCATGATGAGCTACTTTTAGAAGTGAACATCTTCTAAAAGTGAATTTTGAAAAGCAATAGCATTGCTGAACTGAACCTAAGATTTGCCTCTTTTTTTTTCCCCCCGATTCTAATATAATAAATATTAGCTTTTTTGTCGTAATTGAACTGATCTTTTAAGTTTCCCCTTTTGGATCTGTTGAAAATATCTTATTAGCACTATAGGAGGTCAAGAGTCAAGCTAGGCTCAGTTTGGGTTTGTTTTTTATTACCTGCTTTTGCTTCTCTTTTCTTGGATGTTGTAGCCTGTGGTGTTTGGTAAAGATTAAGGCCTAGTTTGGGAATGTTGGTGCTTTTGATAATCTGCTTCTCAAAGTTGTTTTTCAAAGTTGATTCTAGGAATGGGTATAATCTTAGTGTTTGGTAAATAAATTCTAAATTTTGCTTTGATAAGCAGTGTGATGTTTGGTAAGTTGATCCTTCTTATTGAAAGACGACAAAAGTAGGCATTGTATTGTTAATGTAGTTAATATGATTGAAGTTATTTGAGTAATTAATGATAAAAAAAAACAAAGCAGAATAATGCACCCCTAGGCTGCTTCTAAAAGCACACTATGATGTAAATCTAATTGCGGTTATTTGAGTCAGTAATGATAAAAAATGCCGAAGAAAGCACCCAAGGGGTGTTCTAAAAGCACATTAAAATCGGAATCCGAGTTAAAAAACAAAAAAGAAGACGCTTTATGATTTACCAAATAACACATGCTACATTTTATTACTAGGAAAAAAGATGAAGCAACATTCAAATAGCAATCCCAAACTAAGCCTAAATGTTTAAGCTGCTTATTAATTGGCAAAAAATTTAGTAAAATATGGGAAGGCAAAAAGATTGGAATGAAATATCTAGATTTTTTCTTTCTAAATATTTTCCAAACTTTCGGAATATAATAATTTTATGTTATAAAGTTCTAAAAATGTATTAAAAAAATTTTCTTGGAAGTTTATAGGGGCAAAACAGCTACAAAACATGAATTAAACTTGTATTTTAAAGGACGTGCAGATAATGAGTATTTTTCATTAACTTCCGTCTCTTTCTGAAACTAGATTTTCTCCCCCCCTCAATTTTACGTATTACCTCTGTTAATGTATTAACTAGCAATATTAAATAGTTGCTAAAATTTATTATGACCAGATTTGAGTTTTATATTCATTGTGGTTTGTTGATGTCTTACTCATAGTGTTTGTTTGATTATTAATTGGAGCTTTAGCACTGTGCTGCATTTCATTCTTTTTGCTGTTATTGTTATTATTTTTTATTGTTTTTCCTTGGTGGTGTTATTTATTAGTGAAAAGGTTAATGCAGTATTACATTGCTGTCCATTATCATAAATGTCCCTCATGGAATATATTCATTATAAATATTCTTAGTGTTTAATCGGCTAATTACTTGACAGTTACTATTCTAATTTGACCAAATTTGAGTTTTTACATTACCTTCTGGTTTAACAAACTCTTATTTATTGTGTTTGCTTGTTAACTGATTCAAGCTTTGGTGATATACTGCATTGCATTCTCTGTATTGTTATTATATTTCTCTTATTGTTATAATTGATGTTGTTATTATTGATGTCTAATTGGTTTATGCGTGTAACATGGCTTTAAAATACTGGTCTAGGACCTTCAAGAGCATGTATCTTCTCCTATTTTGTATGTATTTCGAATAAGTGAGGGTATGAAGCTTTATGTGTGTGGTTTGATGCTTCTCATGCTTACTGCTGCTTTTTTTGGCTTGGAAATTGGGATGGAGGGAAAAACATGATATTGGAAGAGAGAGACCTTCCTTCCAGGAGTGATGATTCGTTTGTTGTCAATTGTAGTTAGATTATCTTTATTGGCTTAACTAATTACTTACAGCAAGTGAAAATATACCTAATGGCCAAATTGCCCTCAACGTCATTCAGCGTCGGTATGCAAAAGTTTCTACGGGGGACTCAATATCTGTGAGCAGGTTGATAGTATGTGACTATTAAAAGGCTTAGTAGACTATATTTTTCTTCTATTCCTTTATTGTAATGCTTTTGTTCATGTTATGTAGATTTATTCCACCTGATGATTTCGACCTAGCATTGCTTACTCTTGAACTGGAGTTTGTTAAGAAAGGAGCAAAGGATGAGCAGGTAGGAAGGTTTTCTCACACAGTTTTATTTTGGTTATCAGCAATTATACTGTCTGGACTCTAATTTTCTTGTGCAATTTGGCATGCTTGGTCCAAGCTTTGGGGATTTTAAAATATTCATGTTTTGCAGGTTGATGCTGTTCTGTTATCTCATCAGATTAAGAAGAGGTTCATTAACCAGGTAAAAAAGCTGATTGCAACTTTCATTTGTGGTAAATGTTAATTGACTACCTTCTTTTCATGTGTGATTGTTCAGTGATCTTTGGTCTTTCATTGGGATGAAAAGCAGCTTAAGTTTTACTCTAAATTAATTTTCGGTTACTATACTTTTCTCGATACTTAAGAGGGCCATTACAGGCAATAGTCTTACTTTTGGTAAGGTTGTTACATTTCTAGGGCCTTAATTGGTGTACTTATATTGCCTATTACTTTTGGACTTGACCACTGCATCCCTTAAATAGACAGGACAGACGCAACAGAACAGGGAGGAATTTTTTCTTTAATCATTTAGATTTATCATTAAACTGTTCGCTTTCTTTTTGGGATTTTAAGCTAATATTTCAAAAATGATTGAAGCGGATAAGAATTTCATTTTGGTGTGAGTAAACAAATATATGAATGACTCCTGAAAATTTTGAATTCTGTTATGTTTCCTTTTATCTAATTCTGGTTCCGAGTTTCTTGGTAATTGACTTGAGGTATCCTTGTTGTAGGTCATGACTGCAGGGCAAAGGATAACATTTGAGTACCATGGAAATGGTTTTATAGCCACTGTCAATCAGGCTGCAGTTGAGGGGCGAGAAAAATCCAACAGCGTTGAAAGGGGAATGATTTCAAAGGACACGTATATTGTCTTTGAAGCATTAAACTCTAGTGGAATAAAGGTAACTATTTGTCATATGGGACTGAGATCTCATCACTAAGATTCAGTTTTTTGGCTACGTACATATCATTTGTATTTATCTTAAATGGGTTTCTTACCTCAGGAATCGACTATATCTTCTCCATAGTGGTGGTTTAATTTTGACTTGAAACCTTTTAGGGGCTCATCATATGAACAATTCCCGTGCAGATTATCAACCAACGTGAAACTGCTAGTAGCAACATCTTCAGGCAGAAAGAGTTTAATCTTGAGTCATTGGGAATAGGTGGTTTAAGTGCAGAGTTTGCTGATATATTTCGACGAGCTTTTGCTTCCAGAGTTTTTCCTCCACACGTGACCTCTAAGTAATATTCATTGATGAATACCGTCTCAAGTGTCGTTTCATGTTCTCCGATTTATGGATAAAAAGTTAATGACTATATCCTTATTGTTGAAAAGTTGACATGTTCAGATTGGGCATCAAACATGTGAAGGGAATGCTGCTGTTTGGACCACCTGGGACTGGAAAGACTCTAATGGCTCGCCAAATTGGAAAAATGTTGAATGGAAAGGAGCCTAAGGTGTGCAAATTGAACATTCATGATTTCTTTGTATTGTCCTCGAGGAATTATTGTTATGTTATTAATGCGGAGGCTAAATATTTTTCCTTTTAAAAATTATTGTTCAACACTATATTACTTAGTATCGGTTGAAATTTGGCAGAACCTCATCAAACGTGCATATGTTATCTTTTATATTGGATTCAATTTTTTCTTTTGGTAATGAAACTTATTTGTCATGGCTTCCCTTGGGTAGCACCATGGAGAGCTTTGTCTATTTTTTGCCCTTTGGAATTGTTTTATTTAGATGGTTCATGGGCATGAATACCCAGGATGGTTCTGTTGTTTTTCGCCTTTTCTTTTCACTATACAAGTTGTAGCTTTTATTTTCATTTTGGACTTTGGTGTGTGTCTAAGGAGTAAAAATTATAGACTTCAGGTTTGATTGATATTGCGGGTTACCCTACTGCTTCATATAAGGTTATCAAGCTGTATGGACTGTCTACTATCCCTATGTGGCACGTCTTTTTCTTAAGTAACTGTATATAACAGTATGTTAGACGAGGAGCTTTTGTCTATTTCCATAATTTCATGCTTAATTTCCTTTTAGAGTCTCAGGAAGAATTTGCCATTGGGAGCCTCGCTTTGTACTTTGCATCATCTAAGTATAACCTTCTGATTCTTTAAATGAAACTTATTTGTGGATGGAGCTTTTTTAATGCTACGAAAGAAACTTAATATTGTTTGACCTCTTACCTAGATGTTGTTCTTGTTTGGATATTTTTACGTGGGCTTTTGTCAAACTATAGTAGCAGGTTCTGAAATTTAGCTCATTTTGTCCCAGCATGGGGCAAACATTCTCTCTCTTTGTGCATATTACTGTGCTGATGCATATGCCTTGCTTAGTTATGTTTTTTTTCACCTTCATACCTTCTAATTACATAGTTCTGGTGGTTATCTTGTTTGAGACTTCATTTTATTGTTATTCTATCCTTTTTGACTAAGATCCTGCTAAAGAACTTAATATTGTTCATGACTTCTTACTTAGATGTTGTTCTTGTTTGGATACTATTGCATGTACTTTGTCTAACCCTAGTAACAGGTATTAAAATTTTAGCTCATTTTCTCCTTCCATGTGGGAAACATTCTCTTTCTGTGCACACATCTGTGATGATGCATCATGCCCGGTTCAGTTAGTTGTATTGTTTCATCATCTTATAAACCTAATAATTACGTAGTTTGGGTGGCTTCAAAGCTTTTTACTCGTCATGTTTGAGACTACATTGTTATTTTTAATTCTTTCCTTCTTGAAAAGAGCTAGCTATTTGATAAACGCAACTGATCATTCACTGAACTCTAGATTGTGAATGGACCTGAAGTTCTAAGCAAGTTTGTTGGAGAAACTGAGAAGAATGTGAGAGATTTATTTGCTGATGCGGAGCAGGACCAGAGAACTCGAGGTACGGGGGAGAGAAGTCAGCAAATTTACTTTTGCTCATCTTCATTGGCCCCTAATTCTTTTCCCCCACCTTCGTTTCAGGGGATCAAAGTGACTTACATGTCATCATATTTGATGAAATTGATGCCATTTGTAAGGTAAGAGCTCGAGGAATTTGATAGAAATTTCTTACTATTTCTTTGCCAAAGCAACCGAGTACAGTTTTCAATGTGTTGCTACACATATTTAAGTGTATTATTGTAGCCTTTTTGTGCTTTCCTCCTTGCATTTTTCTTCTCTATGGAAATTGAATGCTTGTGTTGTCCATTAAGCTGTTGCCTTGCATGAAAGCATAACCCATAGCTGGGGTAGTTTTATAGTTCTGAGAGTTTATATGTAAATGTTATTAACATCCTCAGTTCCACACTACCAAAGACTTTCATTTTTTTGAAAGCTCGTCTTGATTACCCATTGGGTATATACACACAATTAGATCAGTTATTTTCATTCACTGGAAGGTTAAAATTGGTAATCCATTCTTCTATAGGTTAAATTCATCTCCAGTAGGAGACATCTCTGGATGGTAGTCCGAGATTTTGCATGTTAGGAGGCCTTTTGTCTTGGCACCAAATTTAAAATGATTTCGATGCTAACATTTGACTATCTGATTTGGAGATTTATCTAATTTCAGTGTTATACTAACCTTGTAACTGCTATTACTGGTTTGATGCCAGAATTTCAATATTTGGTCATTCAGTTCGTCTTTTGGTTTTCCCTTGCAGTCAAGAGGTTCTACAAGAGATGGTACTGGAGTTCATGATAGTATTGTTAACCAGCTCTTAACAAAGGTTGGTGTAATGGACTTCGAACACTTCAGAAGAATTACAGAAAGCATTTACTTTGGTAAAGTTTTACCTTGTGAAAATAAAATGTAAATATTTGACATTGTTTCTTTTGTAGATAGATGGTGTCGAATCACTGAACAATGTTTTGTTGATTGGGATGACTAATCGAAAGGATTTGCTTGATGAAGCACTTTTGAGGTGACTGCTATTGCTCATGTTTAATAAGATTGCTCTCATCAGCATGACTTTATTTTCGCTTAACAAGATATTCAGCGAAAACTTACTTCCATCCATTTAATGATGGTACCTTCTGGTTATGCAATAAAGGCAAATTATGCACTGTGTCTAATTTGAAGACTTTTTGCTTTTCAGGCCTGGACGTTTAGAGGTGCAAGTAGAGATAAGTCTTCCTGATGAGAATGGTCGTTTCCAAATTCTTCAAATACACACAAATAAGATGAAAGAGAATTCATTCCTCTCTCCAGATGTTAACTTGCTAGAACTGGGTATGTAAAGTTACTGATTAGGCTTTCTTTCAGTTATTGCTATCTCACTGTTGATCAATTCAATTTTTTTTGAAAATGTTAAAGTACTCTTGGTATCATTAGCTTTATAAATTATCTTCAAATAAAGAAGTTTTGTTTTTAAATCTAACTTTTAAGGTGGTTGGACATTTATATAGAGTAATGTAATCACACTTAAAAGGAATCGGGATTCGAGTGTATCCTGAGAAAGTGTAGTTTCCAGAAAGTAACTTTTCCTTTTGTTCAATTGTACAGGATGTCCAATAGTTTATGAAATTAAATAAACTGTTCAGACATCTGTGACAAGATATGTTCTGCTTCTTTCTTTTGGAAGTGAAGCATGATATTACTAAGATCTACAACTTCTGGTTGTAGTTTTGAACTTTCCTGATGATGATAACTAGAAATATTATATGTGTGTTTCCTGTTCTCTTGGAACCTTTTCCAGTAGACCTCATACTTAGCTTCAGCCTCTATTTTCAATGGATGTTCTTTTAATTCATTGAAAACTATTTTCAATTGGTGTTTCGATTCATTGAAAACTATTTTCAGTTGATGTTCTTTTGATTCATTGAAAACTCTTTCTTATGCTCTGTCCTATTCTTTTTTCTTCTAATACCCTTTTCATATATATATATATAACTTGTACTCCATTTTATTATTTCTGTATGTGGTGAATTCGTGCAATGTTATTCTGTATCTGTGGAATGGTTAAGATTGTTTGTTGACTGATTAAGATTGGCTTGCATTTGGTATATATGTTTGCCCAATTGGGAATTAATTCATTTGTGAGATAAGAGAATGGTTTACGATACTGTCGTCATTTATTGATCTGCAAACCCCTTCCCCTCCCAAAATTTTAGCTGCTCGGACGAAGAACTACAGTGGCGCAGAGCTTGAAGGAGTTGTCAAGAGTGCAGTTTCGTATGCTTTAAATAGGCAATTGAGCATGGATGATCTTACTAAGCCTGTGGATGAGGAGAGCATTAAGGTCACAATGGAGGACTTTTTGAATGCCACCACTGAAGTTAGACCTGCATTTGGAGCTTCAACTGGTGACCTTGATCGCTGCAGGTAAGTCTGGGTTATTTATCAAATCTTTTTTCAACCACCTGGATGTTGGGTTCTTTTTAAATTCCCAAGTCTAGCAAGTTAGTTTGTAGAAGCTACTTTGTGACCCACAAGTATTAGGCATGCACGTGCTTGTGATTGCCTTTCTTATTATTGTTTTGGGTCTGTCTGGATTAAGAGATGATAAAGATTTGAGTACTTAGAGAATTCCATTTCATGCTAAAAGGAAGAACTATACTATAATTCATTATGTTAGTGGTTGAGAAATGATACTCTATCCAGTGTCTCTTTTTCTCCTAGTAATTGTTCTATAGATGAGTTGCGAGTGCATGAATAGTCATAAATCTTTTGTGGATTCCTTCTCATTTTTCTTCTGAATTTTCCTGTTTATTGTTTCTGGTGTACATCACATTTAATATAGCCATCTTTATGAATAACCGAATCTACCTGAATGTGATTGCAGACTTAACGGCATGGTGGATTGTGGTTCACGGCATGATCATATATATAAGAGGACAATGTTGCTGGCTGAACAAGTAAGGGTGAGCAGAGGGAGCCCACTTGTTACTTGTCTTCTTGAAGGCCCAAGTGGCAGGTAAGAAACCCACTTTTTTATGTTCTTTTTCCTGGTTCTCCTCATTATCTGATCTCAAATTCGTAATAAATTTTTTCGGTCAGTGGCAAGACTGCGATGGCAGCTACAGTTGGTATCGACAGTGATTTTCCTTATGTCAAGATTGTAAGTTTTCTTTATTATCTTAATATTTGGCAATGACCTCTTTGCCTTTCTGCTTTCTCTGATGATTTGAGATTCTTCTTTCTGGTAATGGCAGATCTCAGCCGAATCAATGATTGGGCTTAGTGAAAGTACTAAATGTGCTCAAATCGTCAAGGTGTTCGAAGATGCCTATAAATCACCATTAAGCATCATCATCCTCGACGACATTGAGAGGTAATAGGAGTTTGTTGTATTGTATCCATCTTTAATATTTTCTTTATATTAGATTGGCGATCAAACCGTTTGGCTTGGTTAATGCAGACTGCTCGAGTATGTTGCGATTGGACCTAGGTTTTCGAATTTAATTTCACAGACATTGATGGTCCTCCTCAAACGGCTTCCTCCAAAGGTTTCTCCTTGCTCCCATCATTGATTCAGCTAAACACTTGCCATTACTAAATTGAATTTGTTAACCGTAATGTTATATTGCTTGATACCCCATGATGGCATGGCATGCTATACCTGCTACTTGGAAGTTATGTCATTTGCTTTTGCCTTTTTGGATATTTTACCTTTACATAGTTTATTTGTATGAAATTGAAAATTGTCGGATGGTGTAAGGTCTCTTCTATCTTCCTTCTGCCTGATTTGCCTATCTGGAAGATTAAAGAGTTTATGAGTTCAAACTTGCATAGGAGGCATAAAGGCATTTTTATATTTATGACATTTATTATTTTCCTCGTGCTGATGTGTACGAGGTGGTCGCCTCACATTTAATTTGGAATAATATTCCAATATATTTTTTGGCTTAAGTTTGTCTTTGATACAACCTCTAATTGAAGAGGAACCAAACAGAAAAGAACAGAAACAAAAATGATGGGAGTCCCAAGAGCAAAGAAAATGTATCAAAAGGATCTTTCTTGTCTGAATCTGTTAATTTTACAGGGGAAAAATGTCCTTGTGATTGGAACTACAAGTGAAATCGGGTTCTTGGAATCAATTGGCATTTCTGACGCCTTCTCGGTATCATACCATGTTCCAAAACTGAAGACAGAAGATGCTAGAAAGGTGAATTAACATTTCTGATACGGTTATTAGAAGTCCATTACCAAATGCTTCATGTGTGATCTCTTCTGTGTTTTCTCCTATTCCCTGCGTTTTGACATTAAAAATTGAACTTTAAGAAGTTCCCATAATTCTTGGGAAGCCGTTATAAATGGCTAATCAAACTGTCCTCAAAATTTTAAACGTATCTGCTTCTCTACTAGGTACTGAAACAACTTAATGTCTTCTCTGAGGATGATCTCGATGCTGCTGCAGAGGCCTTGAATGATGTAAGCTAAGAGTTTTACTCCCTCTGTGCACTTTCATGTGTTTTGTGTGCCTTGTCCCGGCTACATTCTATTTTCTATCTCAACTATTTTTTGTAGTTGATTTTATGGCAGAATTGAGTCACTCTAACTAGTGGTAGCTTACTTTTCGACTCCTTTCCTTTTTCAAATGTCTGTTTATATTTGTTCCCAAAGTCAAAGTTTCAGAACTCAGAAGAATTCCACCGACTAAGAAAACAGAGTGATGATATAATTTGATTTCTTACCCTTGGTTGTTGATTTTGTGCTATAGATGCCAATAAAGAAGCTCTACATGGTGGTTGAGATGGCTGCTCAAGGAGAATTTGGAGGAGGCGCAGAGGCCATATACTCGGGTAGGGAGAAGATTCAAATATCTCATTTCTATGATTGCCTTCAGGATGTAGTTCGGTATTAGCAGGGGTATAGTATTTTCCACCAGAGCACCCTACGGTTTTTGTGGTGATTTTTTTGTTACTCTTTTGTGTTATTAATTTTTTTTCTTAACCGAGAACATAGTCTTGGGTTTTGCCAATTTAGAAGTTATCTGGAACTTCACTAGCATTCTGAGGTAGCTAATTTGATCTTTTCATTTGCGGTCTTATCAGTTACTATTAAAGATCACCTTGTAGAATTGATTGATTATTAGAGACTGAGTATTTATTCGCCTATGTGCTGAGCGGACAAAAGATTAGATATTCCTTTTCTGAGGTAGATTCCTGGAATTATATTCCCCTGCTTTTCAGTTTTGC
The DNA here is from genome assembly GCA_001753735.1 of Embelia ribes. Taxonomy (NCBI): domain Eukaryota; kingdom Viridiplantae; phylum Streptophyta; class Magnoliopsida; order Ericales; family Primulaceae; genus Embelia; species Embelia ribes. The sequence continues at coordinate 18,123 of MKEJ01002941.1, forward strand.
TTTAATCCGAAACCAATGAGCTGAGTAGATCTTTGAATTATTTGTTACAATTGTGAAATTTTCATCCATGTATTTTTCTAATATTAAACCTTGGTCACGGTGTTTTAAACGTCTATCTTTGGTTCAAGTTGAGCAATAGTTGATGTTTTTGTTTTTCAGAAGTAGAGCTGAAAGTCATCTTATTACCACGTATTGAGCCTGACAGAGATCGGTATCGTTACATCTATTAAGTAGTATATAAGTTGGTTCTTCTTAAGTAATATATTAAGTTGCGTCCGCTTCACAGAACCATCGCCAAGTATTGCCCCTGATTGATAGGCATGTAGCATAAATCCTACTTGATTTTTAGGCAATTTTTATTGGTACAATTTTAAATTTCTGTTTCTTAGTAACAATTATGTCATTTAAACTCCTTTCCTTAACTGTAATTTAAGTTTAATATTTACTGTAGTTACGAACAACTCGTGCATGTACACAACTTTTTGGCATGATGATGTGACAACCTCCTAAAAAAATCATCTTTAACAGACGATAGTTATCACTCATCACTTTGCCTTTTTTTTTTTTTTTTTAGCA
>MKEJ01002950.1:0-11012 GCA_001753735.1 Embelia ribes
TGTACCAACCCTGATTGAGATCTTCCTCTATCCTTCGTGCTGTTATTTGTTCCAATTAAAAGTAGTATATAGGAAGTTCAATGTTCATTTATATTTATTTCTAATATTGAAAAATACTCTACTTATGGAGGAAAAAGGAAAAGGAAAAGCAAGAAAAACAAAACCGAAACAGTTCAAGAGCTGGGTTATATACAGTACAGCCTTCCTAAATGGATTCTTGCTTAAGGGAACGGATCAAGAAATAAAGGATTTTACAAAAAATCTTACAAATTTTTTAGGCCGTTGGATCTACAGTGATCAACGGCTAGGATGTATTCTCTGTCTCCACTTTCTCTCTCATATATCCTAACCGTTGATTGCTGCAGATCCAATGGCCTAAAAAGTTTATAGGATTTTTTGTAAAATCCTTTATCCCTTAATCCGCTCCCTTAGCTTTATAATTCGTAAGAACAGTATCTCAAAGGGGGTTAAAACATTTTGTGGAGTAATTTATATTGAAAAGGGGGAGACATAATTAGCTAAAAGTATTAATAACAATATTTCTCATTAAATTTCTAAATTTGACTTTCTAAAAAAATCATTGTCTCACAAATATAAAATTGACCATTTTCAGAATTTTTAAATAAATTTTCTATACAATTAAGCTATCAATATTTAGATATAAAATTTTTAAAATATATATCGAATATGCTGGTGTTTTTTTTTTAGTGGAAAAAAAATTAATAGAGAAATTGTACAATAGTGATTTTATTGTTGGAAAGTGTCATTTTTAAAAAATTTAAAAACAGAAAGACTGTATTTGCAATATTTCTGCTTTCTCTTCCGAGCAAAAAGAAAGCTCTTTAATAAAAGGTTTTGTGAATGCTCCAAGAGCGACGATAGAGAAAGAACAGTCGGCTTTAGATATTTGTATACTGCTATTGTTCTACTTTAGTACCGGTTTGGGTTTTGTGATTCTTTGGTAAATAAAATTTCACTTTGTTTCAAACTTCAATTTGGCCTTTTCCCTTAAAAATAAACTTAAATAAAATAACGAAAGTTGGGGTACTGTGCTAACACGGATCTCATGTTCTCTCAACAAACCATCGAAACAAACTTTTTCATTTTTCCTGTTACTATAATAGGCAAGCAAATATCTCTGTAAAATTCCGCATCTGATATAAACAAAACCCAACCCAAGTACTATCAATTTCTCTTGTAGTCAATTTCTCTTGCTAGTCCGTGTCTACACCATCATACGACAAGCAAGAACTACCATAGTGCGTGATTCATTTTTTGTTAATTTGTTTTATTTTTTAAAGACGGGCAGCGTTGAGAAATCACTCAGATATACGCACCAGTTTAACAAAGACAGTACATATAAATTTTCTGCTGCAACCCTCTTCCATTTTGGCCAACCTAAGAGAAGGAAAAAAGATTTCGTTGATTCCACTATTTGTTACAATCTCCAGCCCTGGCATCATCGTAACAGTAACGAGGACAATATCTCGCCCATAGTCTTAACTGAAATGTCTCCTCCAGCATTCATTTCTTCCCCCGACTCGAGAACAGCTGCATCCAGTACTAGCTTCCGTTTGGCTATCTCATATACATTCTCATCTACAGTATTCTTGGTAACCAATCTGCTAAATAGAAATATTTCAAAAGTCAAAACACATCTTAGAAGAATTCTAATCAATGCCTTGCCAACACATCTTAAAGGAAAACAGTTTATATGCAAGGAATCACCTCCGTGGTTTTTTATGCTACTAAAACAAAATGGCTAATTTCAATACCCCTTCATGCGCTTTATGATTAACTTACAAAGTTTCACACAGCTCATATCAAGATAATCTTTTAAAGAGACCAAAGTAAGTTTAACAACTCCAAATTTTGAGTCCAAAAATCTTTGCATCAACAGCCCACATGTCACAGTAGTCAAAACCTATTAGGAGTCTAGCTGTAACATAAAAAACCACAGGAGTGCACCTGCAAACGTCGGAATGTAAATATATATTCTCCTTTATCCATTCTTCTCACTGTCTTTGCCAGGGAATAGGGAGAGTTTACCTATATATGGTGACTGGTTTTGTTTGACCAATGCGATGGCATCGATCTTCAGCCTGTCGGTCAATCTGTGGATTGAAATCCATATCATGGATGACAACAGTATCAGCTCCTGTCAAGTTTAAACCCTGCCCTCCAGCTCTTGTAGACAGCAAGCATGCGAAAATCGATGCGTCATTGTTAAATGAGTCAACTATTGATTGTCTCTCTGCCACAGGCGTACTGGAATTCCAAAGGCAAAGATAATAAGAGGCGGTAAACATACACAAGCAAATTAGATCAGGTTCCCTTTGTCCACATATGACAATTACAATCACAGTAAAGTAATTAATGAATTCAATATGGAAAAACCTTGTCTTCTCTGTAAGGACATAGAAATCCTGTAAAATAATGTTTTTGGTACATCATAGCGATGCAAGGAAGCAAAGAAGTGTTACCTTCCATCAAGTCGCCTGTAAGTAAGACTTATTTCTTCGAGAGCCCATTCCAATATGTCAAGCATCGAAGTCCACTGGCTGAAAATCAGAACCCGATGCCCACTTCTCCAAAGAGATGGTAGTAGTTCGGCTAATGTCTGTAACAGAGAGAAACATATCAGTTGAAAAACACATGCTTACGCAATAATCCCTTGAGTGGGCCGGGAGTCTACCAGATAGAGACTAATGAATTGCTCTTTTGTGGAGATAAAGAAAATTTTGAACAAGAAACTTAATGAGAAGATATTGATCTGAAACAACCTCCATTATTAGCATTAGAATTGATAGAGCCTCTCAATCTTTTACAGATATATTTTAGGAATGTCAAATTGAGATGATGTAAGATGTACAACCGAAACAACTACCCTAATAATATTTGTAAATGGAGAAAAAAAGAAGAATTGCTACACAATCAGAACGGAAGTTTGACGATGTAAAACTTTGTACTTCAAGGTTAAGACGTTCATTTACTAAAAACATGCTTTGTAACATATAATATTTGGTTGTATAATACTGATATATGCTCAGGTAGAAATTGTAATACAAAAATTGATTAGGATACAACTTCTAATTTAAACCTAATGCAACTCAGTAACAATCTCTGAGTGCAGTTAGTTCCATGGTCAATGCATCAATTAACACGTACCCGACACTTTGCTGAAACCATGACATGATCTTTAGAAAGAATTCCTTTCGAATCAGAAACACCATTATAAAGTAAAAGCTGCAAAAATGTAGAAGTAACATGTACATTAATATCATAGAAGTAACATATACATCAATTAACATGTAACCGACACAATTTTAGGCAAGGGTCAAAAAGTAACATTTAAAATTTTGAATAGAGTAAAAATGATCCAAGACACCTCCACTAATATATGTTTTATTTTTATCCTTTGTAAACAGGAGAAGGCAATAATAGTAAATCACTTAATTTTGCAATAATTGAAGTGGGCAATAATTTTTGAACATCCAAAAAAGGAAAGAGGGCCTATTATTTGCGGACGGAGGGAGTATTATCTAGTATGTACTCTTAAAGTATCTTGTGTAAATCACTAAGTTAGCCAAGCTATGGCACAGTGTCGGTATTAGTTGAGAAAGTAACATATTAGCAAACAAAGCTTATAATTTAAATCAGAATATTCAACTGAAATGTCAAAAGGACCAAGAGGGAAGTAAGATCATCATACCCGGTGTATAGAGAAGTCATTGTAACTCTTGAGCTCCTCAATGACCCTGTCCAATGTACACTCAAAACCAAACACACCACTGGGATGCAATTTTTTAGCAAACCTAACAACATCCTCATCACTGTAAATACGTCTCACCAGCAAAGGATGATTTGCAATCTAGAATAGTAATACATTAATCAGTTAAAAATTGCATAGAGAAAAATATAATGCATCTAAATTCAATAGAGCTGAGAAAAGGGGAATAGAACTGCAGAACCTTACGGAACTGTACAAAATAGTTAGAAATTTGGCGCTGAGGAATAACCCCAGAAACATTATTTGAAGTCAAAGCACGAGATTGTGAAGCCGCACGATACTCCTCGATAGCCTCCTTATAAGCATCGCATTGTTCCTTTTCCATTTCAACATATTCAACCTGTAGCATTTTGAGTTTTAACTGTCAGCTGGTGAGGCATCTCAAATTCTAAATTTAAGAGAATATGAGTTTACAGCAGATACAAACACAGTTTCAACCAAATCATAAAAGAAGAAATACATAATGGATAGTCGGCAAACCCGCTGTATTTTTGGGACTAGTTGCTGCATGACATCAGATTTTAAACGCCTCAAAATAAATGGTCCCAATATGGACTTTATGCGGGATATAAGATCCCTGTCTTCTGAGCTCAAAAGCTTTTTCAAATCTATATCTCCAGTTTCAAACAGATCAGGCATCATGAACTCCAACAGCGACCAAAGCTCCTGCAAAGTGAACTCAGATGTTAGCAAAAGAGGCGGAACCAACAATCATTTCAACATAAATACTATTAAACCATATCAATACTCTAAAACTATTCTTTTCCATTCATTCCAATACTGTATAAACAGTTAGCGGACAACTCAGAATGAAATTATAGAGTCAATGCACGGATCAAAGTATTAGTCAAAGCTTTCACGATAAACATTATGAACTCAAGGAAGATTTTGCTTAAAATGAAGTAACTTGTGTACCTTTCCTTTCTAGCCCCTGCTAGAGAATTGAGACTAACAAAAACAATAAGAACTATAAAGGAAAATAGAATAACAAATCTTAAAATGTCATGGGGATCATTATCAAATAAACAAGGACAATCTAGAAAGGCTAACCAGTAAAACAAAGGTGGAAAAAAAAGAGAACATAGCCCTGAAAAAATATAGTAGTAATAGCAGTAGTAGTAGTAGAATGAAGAAGGCATCATCCCTCTCAACTGGTAGCAAATTACAGGTACATATTAGTCTCAGATTGCTAATTACGTAGAAACAGTTTTATTTCCAAAAAAATTGTATCAAAATAACTGGAGATAGAAAATACAAAAATAGTGGTCAAATTGTACAAGAAATATGCTGCTGATAGTCCCATTATCACCCTGAATATTTGGAAGGCAATATAATGATTGACCATCATGGTACGCACGTCTTGAATAGACGTACATAATTTGAAAACAGATGAAAGATGTAAAGCATCAACCAATAAAACCATAAGTATAAGCAAATATAAGAACAAATTCAATAGCTTTATAAGAACAAACTCATGGCCCCAGTTCAACTTAGCAGGATCTTTAATTCACGTTTTTTTCCATCCCAAAATTCGAAACTAACTTCTTATAAACGCAAAATTTCTACTGGTCAGCGGAGGAAAAGTGCTAATTTCCATAGTTTGAATATTAATTGTTACTTAAACTCATAAACACCATTACACTAGATATATGTATATTTCTTAAGTGAAACGAGTCATGCTTGAGCAGTTGATATAAAGCATTTATAACCCCATCCATCCACATGAACCAGGAAAATAAGCATTTGCATGACACAATCCAATTTTAATTATCCTTAGCCAAGCTCTACAACAAAAGTTTGAGAACCATAGAATCACGAATCATCTTAAATTAGATTTCAACAACTAAGGGTTAAACAAATCATAGGTTTGATGCACAGTACCCATCAAATTTCATTAAAATAAATGAAAATAAATGGCATCACCAGTATTATACATGTAAATCATTTTGCAGTGGTGTCCCAGTGAGCATTAGCCGCTGGTTGGCATTTCGGGCAACTGACATTAAGTTTTTCCACCTGTAACTGCTTTTATCCTTCAATGCATGTGCCTCATCCATCAATACACAGCTCCATTGCCAGCGTTTCAAAATTTTCCGATCATCTTTCTGCTGGGCACTATGGAAAGAGGACAATGATACATGTGGTAGTGACATGAAAATGAAATAATGAAAACGTATACGAATGAAGACAACAAATGCTAATGAAACAAACCTGTGTCGTTCAAAGAGTGAGTAACAGACAAGAATAACATGAAATGGAGGTGGTAATCCAGCCTTGGCCAGGCTATTTAATTCCTTCGAATAAGCTGCACGCATATTTCCATGATACTGGAGTACAGAAAATGAGGGGCACCACTTCTTAAGCTCTCTCTCCCAGTTTTCCAGCACAGAGGCAGGGCAAACAATTAAATGAGGACCTGGATCGTCTTGCAGGTGCTTCAGCAAGGTTAAATATGTTATGGCCTGTATGAAATACATGTCATTATAACTATCAATTATGTAAAAAAAAAAAAAGGAGGAGGAGGAGAAAGGAAGAGTCAACAACCAAATACCTGAATTGTTTTACCAAGGCCCATCTCATCTGCAAGTATTGCTGCATGAATAATATCAGTGAGGCCCCAACTGCTCATATAAATAAGCTAAGAAACAATATATATGGGGATACCTACATATTTTTTGCAACTTTACAGTTGAAAGATCCGGTAAATTTACACAACCGATATACTAAAATTTACTCTGTGATTTGAACAAGTTCTCTGTAGAGCTTCAAGAAACTGTCCAAATGACATTTGTGTTGCCACGGAAAACTTACAAATGATCGCACCATAAAGTCAAGAGACAGTCATACCATGTCGTTTTTTCATGGACAGACATACAAAGGAACTTGAATTTCTATTCCAGCAATACCTATGACTTACTCCACACCAAGTCCCTCAAATTTTAATAGACAGTCGTGTTCAGTTAAGGGATAGTAAAAGAGCATCCAGTTGACTTGAGAATTTAGAACATGAACATGCTTCTCATGTTATACATAAGTGAAATTAGCAGTCAGAGCCTCTCTCATTTGTACAGGTTTACCTTCCGCTGTCTATATGAAGATGCTAAGCCACTAAAACTAGTTTTCTATGTGCAGGTAATTTCTGAGTCATTAGTAACAGTAACACTATCTATGTCGAAAAGGATTTGCCAATGCTAATTTAATGACAGGGGTCACGGACTGTGGAAATTTGAACGATATCGTCGGGATAATGCACAAGCCATAGTTCTGCCGAACACAAGTCACAGGACAACCAGCTGAAAGTTGATACCATTTCCACCACCAGTACTAGTAAGGGCACAACATCCAACTTCCCTGAGAGGATGGATTTGTTAATTACGAGCAATTCCACCAAGGATGCATAGACATGTAATATGGAGAGGACTGCAACTTGTAAACATTTGCCTTTGAAAAAATCAACTGAAGAGGTTTCCAAAGTAGAGTACGTGTAAAAGGAGTTGCTACATAACATTAAGCTGGGAGGTATGTACATACAGCAACTAGTCTCCATTAAACTAAACTGTAAGATGCACCATCATATCATAAAGAGAGAAGAAGATGATGAAAGATCATATATACCTCCTCCTATTCTCTTTCTGTACAAAAGGAGTAGGAAATTGACACCAACAAGCTGGTATGGCTTGAGAATAGGCTGAAAATTTGAATCCTCGGCCTCACAGGCCTCAGTTATGTCATCCTGCAAACATCAAGTAAAGCAGGGCAGGGCAGGGCAGTCAGTCCGTTTGTTACATCTGTGTCATCATCCATCATTTCGTTTAAATATCGCAAAGACATACATACATACATAGAAACAAACATGAGGGAAGTGATAATATTAATGTATTATTAGAGTATATATACCTACCTGAGTGACAATCCTGACAGCAGAGGAGTGGTCGACCTCAGCATACCTGTCAGTGGGGGCGGAAGATGAGCCGTAAAGGTCTCTCCTGAGGTCAGCGGAAATCTTAGCACACTTGTGAAGTGCCCTCCCCACCACATCCACATCCTCCACCTCAACATCAACATCAACATGCTCCACCTCAAAATCACCACCACTGCTGTCGTCGTCGTCGTCATCATCATCGTCCACCACAAATCTCCTGCGTGGATTAGGAGTAGTAGTAGTAGTAGTAGTAGTAGTAGTAGTGGGAAGGTCCTCCAAGTCGTGGTCCTCCAAGTCGTGGTGGATGGAATTAGGAGGGTGAGGGTGGTAGTGGTGGGTTGTGGTGGAATCGCCAAGGATCTCAACTGAATCATCATCATCATCATCGTCGTCATCACCATCATCATCATCATCATCCAATCCTTATATCCGAATAATTTGTTCGGCTAAATGGAACAAAATTAAGAAATTTCAAGTCGTTAATGTGATATTTTAGATGTCACCCTTTCCTATCTAAAGCAACTTGCTCATTTAACAGAACTAGCTCATATAATTCATTAAATTAGGTCGGGGTGACAATAATTTTGATGTGGTGGTCTCGTGGGATCTTATGTTTGCTTTCCTAATTGCTTGGATATGCTTTTAGACCTTGGTTTTTCTCCATAAGCTTTGCTTATTTCATTAACGTGCTTCCTGTTTCAGCTGGTGCAGTGGTAGGGATTAGATTATATATATCAGATATATAGAGAACGAAGGAAAAGGATTTTCTTTGGTGGTGTACTTGTCATCAAATTGTACAGTGAATGACCATCTGTGGGTGATTATGATATTTATCTTCTGAAACTGAATTCTTAGGGGACTGCCTCTCTGAAAGTTATAAAAACTTTTAGAACTGCGAAAAGATGAGAGGAAGACAAGATGAAGGCAAAAGGAAGCGGTTGATCACTTTTGTATGTGTTCTAGCTGTCTTCCTAGTGTGTCTGTATGCATATTTTGTTTCACACAGCAAAGGTGAATCTGCTTTAGGGTATGGTAGTCGGTTGAGGAAACTAGGGTCATCTTATTTGGGTGGGGACGAAGAGGCTGATAATATTGGCAAACAAGATGAATCGACCAAGTTTGGTTTAGAAGATGGAGATGATGGGATCACTCCTAAAAGTTTCCCTGTGAGTTATATTGTGGAAAAGTGGCATTTTCAATAATATACATATATTTGTGTCATTTTCTTTTGCTGCAAACTCTATTAATTTTTTTGTTCATTTTGTTTTAAGGTGTGTGATGATCGGCATTCAGAATTAATACCTTGCCTGGATAGGAATCTGATTTATCAAATGAGATTGAAGCTCGATCTTTCTGTGATGGAGCACTACGAAAGACATTGCCCTCCAGCTGAAAGAAGATTCAATTGCCTAATTCCTCCCCCACCGGGGTACAAGGTATAAATATGCTCATATTGTGAATTTGTGTTGTAATGTAATTTTCGTCTCTTTAGTTTAGTAACTTTTAAACCCTCCATCATTTCTTTTACATGGTCAGATCTCAATTAGGTGGCCCAAAAGCCGAGATGAGGTGTGGAAAGCAAATATCCCGCACACTCACCTTGCTCACGAAAAGTCTGACCAAAACTGGATGGTTGTTCAAGGAGAGAAGATTGTATTCCCTGGAGGAGGCACCCATTTTCACTACGGGGCTGACAAGTATATCGCTTCACTTGCAAATGTAAGTCTTTTAGCCCTTGTGACAAACAATACATTTTTTAAATTATTAATTATTATGCATCCTTGCTCCATTATATCCTGATATCTTGACGTTTTCATCTATAGATGCTCAACTTTCCGAACAATGTTTTAAACAACGAGGGAAGGTTAAGAACAGTTCTCGATGTTGGGTGTGGTGTTGCAAGCTTTGGAGGCTATCTCCTTTCTTCTGATATTATTGCAATGTCCTTGGCGCCAAACGATGTTCACCAAAACCAGATCCAATTTGCCCTCGAAAGAGGAATCCCTGCATATCTCGGTGTTTTGGGAACTAAAAGACTACCTTATCCGAGCAGATCCTTTGAGCTCGCTCATTGTTCTCGTTGTAGGATTGATTGGCTTCAAAGGGATGGGCTTCTTTTGCTCGAGTTGGATAGGTTGCTTAGACCAGGTGGCTATTTTGCGTATTCGTCCCCTGAGGCATATGCTCAGGATGAAGAGGATCTCAGAATTTGGAAAGAGATGAGTGCCCTTGTTGAACGTATGTGTTGGAAAATAGCTTCTAAAAAGAACCAAACTGTTATTTGGGAAAAACCGTTAACAAATGACTGCTATATGGCGAGAGAACCCGGCACTCAACCTCCTCTTTGCCGGACTGATGATGATCCCGATGCTGTTTGGGGTGTGAATATGGAACCTTGTATCACACCTTATACTGACCGTAAGCCTTTCTTTTTTGGTGTGTTGTTAATGTAGTAGTTGTTTTAACCATTGAACTAGAAAATTAAAATGACTAAGTGCTTTTAAATGGCTAAACATGATTCGATAACAAGTAGGACTAGAAGAGAGGGTCCATTTGGTTGCTAGAAATTGAAAACATGAAACATTGAAAACATGAAACTCTTTGGTCACAATGTAAATTTCTTTTTAATGGGATTTATTCTGATTTCCGGGTGCATTAATATTTTCTGTAGGATATGTTCTTTTAAGATTTTTGAAAAATAAGTAAGAATATGTATGATGTTTCCATTCTTCCTCTCAGATGATCACAAAGCCAAAGGAAGTGGACTTGCTCCTTGGCCAGCTCGACTAACTACACCCCCTCCCCGTCTTGCGGATTTTGGCTATTCCAGTGAAATGTTTGAAAAGGATACGGTAATTGCTTACTCGTTTCTTTCTAATTCTTCAGTTTTCTTTGTTCTTCCTCTATTTGATGCAACTAATAACAGAAAAGAAAAGATACAAAAAGTCGAAAAAGATACCTTAATATCAGCTGATGCATTGCTGATATGTTGCAGGAATTATGGCGGAAGAGGGTTGATAATTACTGGAATCTCATGAGTCCAAAAATATTGTCGGACAGCTTGAGGAATATAATGGACATGAAGGCAAATCTTGGGTCGTTTGGAGCTGCGTTGAAGGAGAAGGATGTGTGGGTGATGAATGTTGTTCCTGAAGATGGACCCAATACGCTCAAGATAATATATGATAGAGGCCTCATTGGCTCGGTTCACAGCTGGTATGAAGTCAACTTCTCGAGAAATTTGGTTGTCTCACAGATTGTATGCATTTGCTTATAAGACAGATTCACACGCACACAGAT
>MKEJ01002958.1:0-10463 GCA_001753735.1 Embelia ribes
TTAAAAGCTGCAACCAAACAAGCCCCTTTAAGCAGGAAAAAAGTTGTTTTTTCTGACTAAAGAAGAAATCTTACCGCTTCTTGTTTTAAACTTTCTGCTTATTTAGGCCAGATAAACTCAGCTTAAAAGCTAGGAAATTCAAATGCATTCTATCTTTTAAGCAAAAAAAGCTGAAAAGTTGGGGGCATAAAAGCTGCAACTAAAAAAGCCCTAATATGTGATGTTTGCTTGATTGATCTGGATTTGGTTTTTGGGTTGGTTGATGTTCTGTAGAGTTGACTGCAATTGAATAATGGAAATGCTATCATTTAGAACGTCTACTTATCTTTTTAGTACGCTGCAGTTAGAAGGAATTGTACTTGGTCTTTAAGATCAAGTGATAAGGCTCACGAATATGTTGCCGAAAATTGTTGTTAAAAGAACTCGCGAAATGATTGCACCAGTTCACTTGCAAGGACTTTGTGGCTCTTTATATAATCATTTGAATTGGCTTTTTTTAATGATTTTTTTTAATCAGCATATTCACGAGTTCTTTTAATTGCTCCAATTTTCTTTGTTATTCGCGTTACAATCTATGTTCCTAATTGAAAGGAATTACTAAGGGTCCTTGCGTTCTAGCAGTAAGCTCATGAATTGATTGCAGCAGTTCACCTGACATTGTGGCTCTTATTACGTAGTTGTGCAAATTTTTTTTTATTTTTTATATCATTTATTTATGTTATGTTTTGAGTTTATATATTTGTCGCTTATGATGCACTTCTTCTTGACGTAGTCCAAAAATCTCATTTTCTTTCCAAAGCATTTTTATGAGTACTTTTAAATGCTCCATTTTTCTTCATGATCCGTGTTATACTGCTAGTTTACATTGATAATGACAAATGAAGATCAGATCATCAGATTTTTTATTCTACTTAAGAATCTTTAACTTTTAGGCAGCTCAATGCACATGGTTCTTTAATGCAGACCCCATATTTGTAATATTATACCCCATATTTGTAATATTATTAATTGTGTGAGGCTGTTTTTGTTTCAGGGATGAAGATCAAGACAGACACACCACTTGCAAAGAAAGCTCGAGAAGGTGTGATGGAGTTTTTATTGATGAATCATCCATTGGATTGCCCAATTTGTGATCAGGGTGGAGAATGTGATCTTCAAGACCAGTCTATGGCTTTTGGTTCTGACAGAGGTCGCTTTACGGAAATGAAAAGATCCGTCGTTGACAAGAATCTTGGTCCACTTGTTAAGACGGTCATGACTCGGTGCATTCAGTGTACGAGGTAAGTAAAAACCATCAGCCTTCATTGACATTGGAGTTTTAGAGCATTCTCTGTGCTGTCTGGCAGTTCATCATCTATGGGTTTTCATAGAATCACATAGCTAGGGATGAGTGGTCTTGATGAAATTGTGCCCTGTGCTCTATTAATATGTATCTGGAGTAAGCATAATATGATGTTATAATATCAGGCTCGGTAACATGTTAACGGAGTTTAAGAAACTTTTAAATAAGTTTTTCTACTTTGGAATATTTTTGTATTGTTTTGGGGATGTCCAACACTTATGTTAAGATAAATTGCTACTAAGGGCTACTGCCATTTTCCCGGTGTTGCGAAATGCTAACATTGACAAATATTAGTAATTTTTTCCAGGAAGAATGAGTTGAAATGTTAAATTGATGATCGCTTCCTGGAAGATTGAGTTGAAATGTTGAGTTATTAACATCTTCTCCAAAGAAACATAATTGTGTGGTTTAGTTCTCTTTCAGCCAGCGAAATGCTAAGGAGGGTTTACTGTTTCGCCTGTTACTATACATTATCTTTATCTTTTAGCTTTGTTTTGTTTTGTGCTGCATGTCTCCATGTAGCTTTAAAGTTATCTATTGATAAAATTATCTTTCGTCTCACAGGTGTGTAAGGTTTGCTACTGAGATAGCAGGTGTTCAGGATCTTGGCATGTTGGGTCGAGGGAGTGGAGAAGAAATTGGAACTTATGTCGAAAAACTGATGACGAGTGAACTATCTGGAAATGTGATTGATATTTGTCCTGTTGGAGCCCTGACCTCAAAACCTTTTGCCTTTAAGGCCCGCAATTGGGAGTTAAAAGGAACGGAAACCATTGATGTTACTGATGCGGTCGGCTCCAACATCCGCGTAGACAGTAGAGGGCCGGAGGTCATGCGCGTTGTGCCTCGTTTAAATGAGGTAGTTCTCCGTCTTAATTTTATCAAGTATTTTTTCATTGGATTTCTACGTATAAAGCTAAAATAGAACACTGAACTATGAAAAAGGGCATGATCTTGAGTTATTGTTTTGTACACTTGAAGAAAATTCTGGTGTTAGTTATTTTGATGGTATCCTTGATATGCAAGGTGTTTTCTATTTTGTCCTTTACAATCTGTCTGTCTATGCATCTATTATCCCCTTTCCTTCTTCATCTTTTCCTCTCTTTACTTCCCTTTTTATTTCAGAGAGGAAATGAAAGGAGGGAGGGGTAATAGGTGCTCGTTTTGCTAGTGCCTATAATCGATTCTTTCTCTCATCATTTTGGTTCTTTGAGCTTATTTTGCACATCTTTGTGGATTTTCACGAACGCACTGACCTGTTACAGGATATCAATGAAGAATGGATCTCAGACAAAACACGTTTCTTTTATGATGGGTTGAAGAGGCAGAGGCTGAATGACCCTATGATTCGTGATTCTGATGGCCGGTTCAAGGCTGTAAGCTGGCGGGACGCCCTTGCTGTTGTTGCTGAGGTCATTCATCAAGTTAAACCGAAGGAGATTGTTGGGGTTGCTGGTAAGCTCTCTGATGCAGAATCCATGATGGCATTGAAGGATTTCTTAAATAGAATGGGCTGCAATAATATTTGGTGCGAGGGAAATAGTGCGCATGTAAATGCTGATTTGCGTTCAGGATATCTCATGAATAGCAGTATTAGTGGTCTTGAGAAAGCAGATGTGTTCCTTTTGGTTGGAACTCAGGTACTATCCTTGCACGCTTGGTTTTTAGTTGGATAGTGTTGGTACATGCTACTTATTGTTATAAATGCGTTTTACTATGATAATGACAACATAGGTGACGAGATTCTATAGGAAAACTAATAGGGATGAGACCATGGTTATGACTTCAAATGATCAGGAGTCCTTCATAATGACAGTCTCATTTACTTAGTAGGTATGATTCAACCATATTCACTTGAAGGTCCTAAATTCTTTCTTCCGAAGTCCTTTTTAATAACTTCAGCTCCAATAAGTTGCACCAAGCAGTTGCAGATTTGGGATATGTTTGATTGTGTTGCAATGTTTACCCTTCGGTATATGTTTTATCATGGTGAAGGAGAGGTTGCCTTATTGGACTTAGTCAATGGTTTCTGAACTTATCAATTGATTCTTTATTAGCTTGTTTTGAAACTCATCTTTATAATTAACAATGTTATGTCTGGGATCTCGATCTTTGTACACCTGTGTAAATTGATTGATAACTAGTGTACGTTACTAAAGTGAACCCATTCTTAAAAAAAAAGGTTGTAGTTTGCTTGCATATCATAATCTGTTGCATCACTCCAAAAGCAAATAGCTTATCAACTGCTTTGGGCGTTCTGAAGTCTGAGAAATTGGGGCTACTTATATTTATCACGTGCAGTTTCTATCTTGTAGTCAGATATTTCTTTTTCTAAATATGGTCCATGGTATTGATTTCCTAGTTGTTTGATGGTTTTGCTGCTGTATGATTTCGCATTCTTCTTAAGCTGTATTTAATACCCATCTTTGTTCTCTACTTGGTAAGTTTGTTCAAAGTTTCTCTAATTCTTGTCTTGTGGTAGAAAAGTTTAGTTTTAATTCGGAATGAAAATGTTGGATTGCCAGCCAAGGGTTGAAGCTGCCATGGTAAATGCCAGAATCAGAAAGAGAGTTCGTGCAACTCATGCTAAAGTAGGCTACATTGGGCCTCCAACTGATCTCAACTATGACCACCAGCACCTCGGCACTGGTCCCCAAACACTCGCTGAAATTGCAGAGGGTCGCCACCCTTTCAGCTCAGCCCTATCAAAAGCGAAAAATCCTGTCATAATTGTTGGAGCTGGGATCTTTGAGAGAGGGGACAAGGGAGCTATATTAAATGCCGTAGAAAAAATTGCAAAACAGGGTAATGTAATCAGATCTGATTGGAACGGTCTCAACATTTTGCTTCTAAATGCTGCCCAAGCAGCCGCCCTCGACCTTGGACTTGTACCCGAATCTGAAAACAGCATCGAATCAGCGAAGTTCGTGTATCTAATGGGTGCCGACGATGTGAGCGTAGAGAAACTCCCAAAAGATGCTTTTGTGGTTTATCAAGGTCACCATGGTGATCGTGGTGTATATCGTGCTAATGTTATTCTCCCAGCAGCTGCATTTACAGAAAAAGAAGGGACTTATGAGAACACGGAGGGTTGTGCCCAGATTACTCTACCTGCAGTGCCTACTGTAGGTGATGCTAGAGATGATTGGAAAATAATTAGGGCTTTGTCTGAGGTGGTTGGAGTCCGATTGCCATACGACACTCTCAGTGCTATTCGGTCACGGATAAGGACCGTGGCACCCAACCTCTTGCACATTGACGAGAGAGAACCAACTGCTTTTTCGGCCTTGCTGAAACCAGAGAGCTCAGAGAACCTCGATTCGGCTCCTTTCAAGGTGGCTGTGGAGAATTTCTACATGACTGATGCGATTACGAGAGCATCAAAGATAATGGCACAGTGTAGTGCAATGCTCTTGAAGAAATAGGTTTTGCATTTTTCATAATAAAGTGCAAATTTCACGGTCTCGTGCAAAATTGTATTGTTTTTTTGAGTTTGCTAGCAAAGTTCATTTAACCGTAGTTGCGAAATGTGCTCGAAATTGCACTGCTCCGAGGGAGCTGGTGTTAATAATTGGCAACTTTGTAGCCGTTATTTATTACCTGTAAGTTGGTTCGTGTTGAATCGCTGTTTTATGGAACATTTCGGTGCTTCCCGTTGACGGTTTCTAAATCACTTTGGTGACAATTGTATTGTAAGCCGTAGTGCAATTCTTTTTTGGAAAATCTAATAATCAGTTTAATGTCGCTTTCTTTTACAGGTCCGATTAACGTACTGAACAAAAGAACGAACGAAGTCACATTTCATGTGTGAGATTTCGGAATAATATCTTTTACCCCATCACTGTATGGCATGTAGGTGAAATATGTACTGATTCTGAATGGTAATTGCCAGTTTTGGGTTGATATGTTTTGGGAATTGAATTGGACCTGGTGCATTCATCCCAATATCCCAGTCTCTATTTTGTACCGATGGTTTTTGGTTTTTGGTTCTTCCTCTCGAGTTGAGACTGATAATTCTGCTCCGAGGTAAAGCTAATGAGCTCAGATATTAATTGCACTCGTTAAATATCTTATCAACAATCGTACCAATTCCATTATATACAATAATACAAGTCATCCACGCCTTAATAATGTCTCGTGTTTTCAACTACTATCACATGCTTTACACAGAAAAGATCTATACTCCCATGTAGTGAAAATGATAAAAATACAAAACATCTCTAGGCACCTTAACGAGGACATGGTTTCGCCTACCATCGACATCCTCTCTCTCTCTCCCTGCTGACCATAGGCTGCTTCGTCTCTTCTGTCCTTTATACAAGAAATATGGGATTAAAACTCAGCTTCTGATCGAGGAGCCATCTTTAGGACATGCATAGTCCCTTTCGTGAACACTCGTCTCTAATCTCCTGCAAGCATATATATTAGAGCACAATTTGTCTTAAAAATAAAATACACGAGGTTAAAGAATGGTCCACTGTGTGCTCAGAGCATGCTCTTCACCAACATCTTTGCTATAATGAGCAAGAAAGATGATAAAAGCACAACAGCATTCATAAAAAGTTCAAAAAAGTTACAAAGTGCAGGGAAGAAACCTGGGTTAAATTGAAGAGGGCAAAAATTAGCAATCTAAAAAGTTCATCTATGTAAATACATACAACTTTGTACTTGTATAGAATTTAAAAGACTCCCTATCCTAAATGATAGGGATTAAACTCCCATCAAAACACCATCCAATTTCCTAAATTAGAGGTTTTGCTACAGTGTTCCCACTGAACTAGGGACTATTGTTCGTCTCCAGTTCTCTTTGAGTTACAAGACCTGGTGCATTCATCTCAATACCCCAGACTCTATTTTGAAGTTCGAGGCATAGGGATAAAAAATTCGGGGTTGGAAAATAGTTACTGGGATGGGAATGCCATGCCGTCTTTCTCTCATAATTGATATATTCAATGGGATAGAGTCACATGGCATAAGCTAATAAAATTTTTCAAAAAAGTGGTAAAAAAATTGTGACATACATGATACCGAAACTCACTTTAAGAAAAAGACTGTAAATAGGGAAAATAAATAAATACGTAAATGAAGAACGCTAAAAAGCGATCCTTCACATGTTTGAAGGAACTCCAAGTAGAATACAAGGTGTCAGACATCTTATAAATACACAACATATATCCGATCCCAAATTCAAATGAAAATAGCTAAGCAATAGTTAGGTACCATTGAGCAGAAGATCACCAACTCTGAGTTCACTTGATACCGGAGAAGTTCTGACTTCTACTATACTCGAGAAATCTTCCCAACGAGTCTTTCATAGGGTCGTTAAAAGTAACTTGAACACGATCATCATCAATAATGAGCGGTACCCGATTGAGCGCATATGCTTAGACACTACTATACGAAAAACAACCTTTCTCATCCCTGGTGTAACTTTCTTGGCTGAATCGATGGACTAATACATTGATTTGTGATACCATATGAATCTTAATTCAAGCCAACTACTATCATCAAATCTCTCGGCAGTCGGAGAGTATTTTGTTCCTTTTTTTTTTTTTTTATATTTTTTATGACCAACCCAGTTTTGTTCTTCAGCATCAATAAAAGGCTAATGAATATATCTGACATTTTTCCTTCCAACCTTAGCAATTACAAAAGAGTTTTAATATTACTTTCCAATCATTTGTCAGTTTTCTCTTAGCCTCATTTTCTTGTAAGCTAAAGACGAAAAACAACCCGCTCGTAATAACAACCTAAACGTATTAAGTCGAAACACAACAGAAAAGTGAGGAGAAAACACAACAGAACTCATTGGAAGTTTTTCACGCGCACAGAAAATAAAACATTACACTCCATTCTCACTCATTTTTATGGACCTTAGCCCTTCGTTATTGCATTTCGCGAATGCTTCATCTATCACACAACATGTGATAAATCCGTGAGAGCGACATGACACTCGCAATAATTCACGAAAATTGAAATAACATTACATTCAAGTCTTTGACACAAAACCATTACTGTATATAAACGTAACAAAAAGGGGGAGAAGAAGAAGATGAAATTTGTTTTAAACCTTTTTTTGGCTCAATATCGCTGTAATGGCCGGTCTCCATACATATAATGTTATGTTTACTATCTCCAAGATTTACATCAATTCACAATATCACCAAATTAGAAAACTAAACAAATTGGTATAAGATACAGACACAGTATCATAAGCCTATCTTTTGTACAATGGATCTTGTGACTAAATCATGTTGAATGATTTGATGCCACCTCATTGCCGAGATTATTGGGTGCTTTTTCTACTACGACTTTGTTCAATGGCGCGTAAGCACACCATTCTTCAACGAAATGCTTCACGAAGAGCCATACATACGTTAGAAACTGTCCCCCGGAGCCCAAAAGTTCAGCATGACATTCTCCTTGACACTTCATTGCAGCAAAACATAGCACATCGATCCACAAGCATAACAATGTATCCCAAGTCACATGGTCGCCGCCTCTGATGGCTATCTTCAATTCTTTGGCTACTTCACATCCTTGTACCAACAATTTTTCCGGACCACCGGTAATCTGGATAGCCATGAGCCTATCACAAACTTGTTCATCTTCTGTTTCTACATATCCTTTAAATTCTTTGATCAACACTGAACAAATTGTTCGATAACTTCTGAGGTTACCTGTGGTCAAAATTGACACCATGGAGGAGTTCATTCCCAACAAGTACAGTATATAATCCGACAAAAAATTAGCACAAACAAGTTCGCCAGGACACTCTTCTCCTTCTAGATTTCGTGCCCATTGTCTAAAGCAAATATAAGTAGCAATGTGCCAAACAATGATGCACTCAAAATTACTGTTCTTGGCATTTTCCCGAAGGGTTCCCTTCAATATATTCGACACTTTGTCACTTACTAGAGTGGGAAATATTACTGGTATAGCACCCCCCTCGTAATGTTCTGGCAAATGTCCACTTAATGTGTCCCTTACCTTCTCGAAAATACGTCTACTATGATCATTAAGTGAGATGTAGCGAGTGTGATAATAGTTGTTCCAAAGCTCCTTTTGTCCTATAAGATCAACCAAGGGTTTAATCCACGGACTTGTTTTCGACTCATCAATTCCGTAGTCTACTATCCCAAATTGCCCAACAAGATTTCGATTATCCCGAAATATTAACCCTTTTACTTTTTCTTTTGAATATCGAAGGAGCTTAATAATACTTTCAACATATCTCCATTGAACATCTCTATGTGCAATCACTTGAACCATAGTGTAATCTGATAGGATGGCCTCAAAGAAGCCAAATACCTCATGGGTAAGAGTCACAATTAACAAAATATAGGTAACCGCTACGTCGATATGGTAAAAGCCACTCTTATCAGTACGGCTAAACATGAGTGCAGCTGAAAAGATGGAAATTAGGCTTAGTACCCGAATAACCCAACCCCCAATTGTATGGGATGTGAAAGTTTTCGTATAGAAGAAGTCGTGTGCAAAACTAAGCTCCTTCTGTATCTGACTAAGCACTTGAGAAGCCTCCATTTCGTTAAAACGTTGATATCTGTTGTAGCCTCCTGTGTAATGAAGTGGATCTGCATCTGCGTAGATACCCTTGAGCTGTTCGAAAGAATTAAAAGCCTCACATAGGCTGTGTAGCTCTCCGTCATCGTGATATAACACTCTGTTTACTAAGACAACATTCGGGTGTTTCATTTCTGCTATACCTTTTCTGTGCGCTTGAGGTATTTTCCTTGGACCACCTTCAAACTCCTGCAAGCTTGAAACCATCATCAAACTTTTACAATACGCATGCAAAAAGTCGGAGAGTACATTTGGTTTAGAAAAATAACTAAGAACTAGTTCAAAGAAGAACTTGAAAGTTCACATGTTTTATGAACATGGTAGCTGAGATGCTTGGTGAACTAGAGAAAGAGCACCCTACGCTAACGAACTTAGGGGTTGACCGAGGAGGCCAGACAAACAGTTAAAAGGGAAAACGGCATAGTTATAAAGATATAGCAAAGTGCATGAATATTTATGGTTATGTGAGATAAAAGAAATCTAAAAGGCAAGTTAAAGAAAGTTATTCGGGATGCCAAGCATACAAATCAAGAACAGTTATATAGAAGATTGGATACAAAGAAAGGGAACACAGAGCTTTTTAGGATTGCGAGAATGAGGGAAATGAAGGTCAATGTTCAATTGGTGTAAGATGTATGCAAAGCGCAGATGAGAAGAAAAAAAAAACGATGGAATGATTATTTTGATTTCAATGGTTATCGGACAAGTAATTTAGATGATATTAGGGGTTCTTTCGAATGCATTAACCGTAATTTGTTAGAATTTTGGGAAATGCCGAAGACCATTAAATCTAGTTGTACCCAACTTCGAGCCAATAAATGAGTGGAGTAAGCAAAACGTAATTCAAAGATTCCAAGTTGGATGTATTCGTGTGGTATATTATAGTTGAGTTTGTCGAGGTGGAGATGTTTATTAGCTCTTGAGAAGATTATCAAGTACCATGCATATTCTTTTGTGGGACAAGCTTATCGTTTGATATGTGCAGGTAAACTCGGAAGTTTAGTTTGGCAAGTACATTGTATATATGTAAATAGTATTGTTGGATTGTTGTACTTGTCGTAATTATATAAATGCGAAGTTGAAGATTTATGTTTGTAGTTTCGAGTTGTGATGTGACGTAGTATTTTTCTTTTCTTTTCTTCTTCAATTTTCTGTTTTTCTTTTCTTTTTTTGTCTTTTCTCACGTCCATAAGTTTGGCGGAAATTCGAAATGTGACAAAGCTCCCAATTACACACTAGATAGAAATAAACCAAACAATATACATCCGTGATTTTCTAGCCAAATTTAACCGGGACTCATTATTTAAGAGAATTAAGGACGAAAATTAATTCATTGGATTCCCCGTCATAGGCAAGAGTTTTATCATTATTATTAATGTATTTGTAAGACCCTATAAATAAAATTAGTAGTATATTGTTACTATGATGGACTTTGAAAGTAAATTTGAAATAAAACCAAAGTTTAAAGGGGGATTTAATTAACCTTGTTTGTCACGCCCCGAATTCCCATAAACCCGGGGACGTGAGATTTAAGAAA
>MKEJ01002966.1:0-11662 GCA_001753735.1 Embelia ribes
ATATCAATTCCATCAACTACAATCCTGCCTCGCGTAGGCTCCACAAGGCGAAACAAGGCACCTATCAGAGTAGTCTTCCCACTTCCTGTTCTTCCAACAATGCCAATTTTATGCCCTCCTTCAAATGTACAGCTGATCCCGCGAAGCACAAGCGGTGCATCGGGCCTATATCTGATCTGGTCTCACATCATATTCTTTCAGTCGATTAGTGAAAGTGATATTTCCCAATCTTTCATTAACTTATTTCTACTGCGCAACTACTAAATTAGCCAAATAGATATGAGCTTACTAACCTGCAAATCTTGAATCTCGACTTTGCCAACAGATGGCCAGTTGAGTGGGGGTTGAGTCTCTTCTATTATTTCAGGAGCTTCACTTGGTATGTTCATATACTGGTTAAGCCTTTCCACAGAGATAATGTAGTTTGCAAGAGTACACTGAAATTGAATGGAAAATACAAGGGCCATGTTCAATGATAGACCATAGGACAGAGCCATCCCAATAAATCCTGCAAAAAAACTGATTTATTTAGCATATTGAGATGGTACCTACAACAATCAAAAGAAAAACAATTACCCACCAGAGGTGAAAGTTCCAGGAGGGAGCAAAACCATGCAGAGTGCTGACGAGGCGAGAACCACGGCACTTAGCGCTTCTAACCTCTGTATCAACCATTCGTTTGCTGAAAAACTGTGGAAAAATGGACTAGCATTCACATCAATGAGTTCGAGATTCTTCTTGAAGAACCGATCTTCTTCCTTAAAAGCCCTTATTGTCATGGACCCCGCTATGGACTCAGCTAGATGGTTCGCAACAAAAGACTTGGTTGTGCCATTGATCCGCATCAGTTCTTTAGCAGAAGCAAAATAGTATCTCTGTGCATTTGTAAAATGCAAACAAAAGTTAGGGCCAAAATCACCACTGTAATTTGTGTTGCAAATGGACAACAGTTGATAAACAACAGTTGATGGTTTGTGTTTCACTTGACATATAATTATAAGAAAGAAAAGCAATATTACAGGTTCAACTACAAAGGATTACCTGCAAACGAAGCGCCAAAATAACCATTGGTACAGATACAAACAGGACTTGCCATGTAACAACAGCTAAAACTACAAGATTAGCATATGTATTCAAAGTAGCCCCAAAAGCAAAAGTGAAGCAGAACACAAGATCAAGATCAACGATACTCAGATCAGTTGAGACCTAAAAAAAAGTGAAAACAAGGCAGTAAAAGCAAAATTAGCATGGGTATCCTTAAGGATAAACAACAATCATTAGTCACATTGTACACTTACCCGACTCAATATTCTCCCCAAAGGTGTAGAGTCATAAAATGACATGGGTGCACGGAAAAGAGAATTCAATAGCTGTGAAAATAATGACCTCGATGACCTCATACCCAGAGCAACAGTTGACAGAGATCTAACCAGCAAAAACACGGTAGATGTAATTCCAATGACCAAATAAACTGTAATCAATCTTAATGAGCTAACGTGTGGGTTGTCAACATTGGCAGCCATCCAAGTGTTCTGTAATATCTGGCCAATAACGAACATGAGGTGGCAAAAACTAGCCATTGCGAAAAACAGGTAGCCCTTGTTCTGGTTCAAATACTGTAAGTAAGGCTTGAGACCTGTGTCTCCCACTTCCCTCTCTTCTAGCTTAATCAACTGATCACCTACAGATGTTTCGGCTATCTTATCAATAGGGGTCTTTTTGATCTCTTTCTTAGTAATTTGGTGCTTCTGTGATGAAGATATCTCCGCAAGCCTTTCGGTGCCAGCTGTCTCTTTGTGTGCATTGACAAGATCCTGAAATTCTCGGCTTGAATATAATAACTGGTGATAAGGAGCACTGTGTAGGATTTCTCCATCCGACATTAACTGTCAAAAACACAAATGTTGAAAATGATTTAATGGAATTGTGCAAGATATCAATGAAAAGACTTGTACTACTGAATACAAAGAAAAGAAAGGTTATGTCTAGGCAAAAGTATGTGCATATGAAAGACGTGTTTCCTTTTCGTTATATTTTCAACGACAAATATTTGCATTAAACATAGACATAGTTAAAAGGCACTGAAAGATTCTTTTCGGTTTAAGCAATTAGGTTCCATATTAAAGTATACGGCAATATAAGTTGTTCAAATTATGTAACAATTGCTGCGTGACGTAGAATATAGTCCACAAAGATGTCTAATGTTGTTCAAATTTCTACTTCACAGACACCATTATCTAGCATTAATTGCACTAGTAGCAAGACAGAGGATTTTGTTTATTCCGAAAGAGAAATCAACTGACCAGAACAAAATCAAATGCAGGAAGAAAATCAACTTGATGGGTAACGAGTAAGACGGTCTTTGACGAAAGAGCTTCCATGACATATTCCTGCAACAAACAATGAGATGAAGTGGCAACATAAGCAGTAGGCAAAAAATTCAAGTAAAAAATTTTGCCAAGGCAGAAAAATAACTACCAAAAGAGTATCCTACATTGAATAGGCTTGTAGCAGTGTGTGCATCAACAGCACTAAAAGGATCATCCAAGAGATATATATCAGCATCTTGATACAATGCACGGGCGAGTTGGATCCGCTGCTTTTGCCCACCACTTAGATTTACTCCTCTTTCTCCTATTTCAGTGAGATCCCCATGTGGTAGCAACTCAAGATCTTTCACTAAAGAACACTTCTTTAAAGTATCTTGGTATCTCTGATCATCTAGTTCAGATCCAAATATAATATTTTCTCTTATACTGCCTGTTTGTATCCAAGCAGACTGGGAAACATAGGCTAACTTTCCATGTACTTGAATCTGCAAAACAGATATTAGAACAAAACTCATTATGTTCTTTTTAAATTTAATAAAAAATGAAAGGTGGGGTTACCCGATTTTCTCATTTTCAAAAGAATTAATACGGATGGGAGTTTAGCAGCAGAAACTTTACTTTTCCCTTGATATTTGGAACTTCTCCAAGAATTGCTGCCAGCAGGGTTGATTTTCCCGATCCGACCTCTCCACATATAGCCACCTTCTCACCAGGTCTAACCTCGAAATTAATATTTCTCAAAGTGGGCTTTGATAAATTCTCTTCCCAAGAAAAATCAGCAGCTTTAACAATAATAGTATGGCTCTTTATTTCCGTGCCGCTGTTTGGCCTTGGATTTGAACCCTCCAATTCAGGTGCCTCTAGAAACTCAATAACCCTAGCAAACGAAACCTTAGCTTGAATAACCACCCCAATCACATCGGGGATAGATCTAACCGGATCCTGAACTAAACGTAATGTCGCTACAAATGTAAACACATTACTAGCATACAAAGGTACCCCCAAGAAATAACACGCCGCAAAAGTAGCTGTCGAGACCAACACCGGTGATGACCAAAAGAAGAACCCATTATAAGATTTAAGCAGCTGAACCGTGGCTAACCACTTGTACTCCACCTCCCTCAACTTCTCGATAGCGTTTTTGAAATGAGTTTCCCATGCATATAATTTCAAAACCTTCATATTCACAAGTGATTCTGAAGTAGCTTTAAGCCGCTCGTCTTGAGCTACCATGAGCTTAGTTTGAAACTTATGTTGTAATTTAGCAAGTGGAGCATTAGCAATTACAGTAAGGATGATAACTATCATGGCAGCGATTGTAGCTAAGCCCACTGCTTTATAGAGGATTACCAAAGCAAAACAAAGCTGAAGACTAGTTGTCCATGTTTGATGAAACCAAAAGGGGAACTCTCCTATTCGATAAGCATCCACAGTAACATAGTTCGTTATCTCACCTGCTGAGTGAGTCAATTTAGCAGCATTTGATAATGTAAGTTGTTTCTTATAAATAGCTGCAGTTAGAAAGGACCTCACTTTAAGGCCAATGAGTCTGCTTCGGAAGTACCATTGCCTTTGTGCTAAGGACTCGATCGTCTTAGCCAAAAATAGGGAGATGGCTAATACATAGCCCTCGTTTTCGAAACTTTTGTTACCTTCTGCGACCTTGATGAAGGAATTGAGGAGCAGTGGACCCGCGGAGATGGTGATGATCTTTATTAGAGCGAATAATCCGGAAACAAAAATCTCTTTCCAATGGCATAAAACTATTGTTTTCAAAATTGATGATTGGGATGAGGGATCCAGTTGTTTTAGCTCGTTGAATTTCTCCATGAATTGCAAGTAACAAGCTTGTGCTGTATCTTCTTCTCTCAGTCTGGGTATATCTTCGTCTTTGAGGGTTTTCTCTTTGCCTCGTTTCATCATTGTGTTCAACCACCCAAATGACATTTTACTGAAAAAACTAGCTTCCGAAAACGGAGTGACAGTGACAACAAGCTTTGTTGCACTGCTACCATTGACACCGTTAGAGTTTATTGGGGCATAGAGAGCCTCATCGATTTCTTCGTATTTAAATTCCTTATAAGTACATAGTAGCAATAAACCAGCTCCAGCAAAGGATAGTACATCCATAGCTACCTTAATCGACACTTGATTCAAAAAGACATACGTGTATAGGGATAAACCAAAAGCAATCCCAGCAAATGAAAAGGCAAGAATCGACAATAATCTTAATGGAGTTTTTTGGAAATTTCTCCCCTTAAGGCTCACTGTTAAGCCTAGAACCAACCATGTTGATCCATTAAGTAAAGCTAATAACCACCAATGAAGAGGCAAAAGGGTCTGGTTGGATCTTAAGTTCTCTGCTAAAACCCATGTACCCAAACACAAGTAAACTAATCCCAGAACCCCATTGAAGACGGCGGATACGATTTGTAAACACGAAATGCCAAGGAATTGAGCAGGCTTATTTGCATAAACTATTGGCTTCTTTTGGATGAGACCGAATAAAAACACAAAAACGAGTAGTATATCAAAACATATGATCAATGCATGGTTGATACACGAGTGCGGGTTGATCACATGAGCGTAATCAGGGCTACAAGAATTAGCCGAACAATCGGATTTTTCACAAAACACACTCCAAAGAGCCTCCATATCTCTCTCCGGACACCAATTTCCACTCAAACTCTGCATCAACATATACAAGTGAACTCAATAAACAAAGAGCAATGCATGATTACCAATATCACCATTAATATGATTGAACCAAATTTACACATCATAAAGTTCAAAATACTTATCAAAGTTATTTAAGAATCATCATGACGGTGGGAAAAAAAAAAACCCATACCTATTTAGGGACTTTATGTCTCTTTTGATAGTAGAATTAATAGAATACATTCCCTACAAAGAAAATAGCCCAATTGAAAATTCAAACACACGTACAAGATCTAAGTTACAAAGTTGTATCAATAATAAGAATGAAAACAAAAGCATTTAACTTATTGTATAATGGACAACGAAGAACAACTAAGAAATTCAGATGCAGATTCAATCATTTTGGATAATTATTTTTATTTATTTGTTCTGGTAAGAAAATGACTAACTAGACTTAACCATTGACAAAAGAATCCAAATTTGATGAAGATATAAAAATGCAGGAAAGGTATTCAATTAAATTACTCAAACGGTTCAGGAAGTGCGAGGTGGAGCTATGCATGTGTTTGCAGTGTCGGTGTTACACACACACACACACACACACACACACACACACATGTTTGTACATACAGCAATTGTAGCTAACATTCTTATTTATAAGTTCTAGCAAAATTGTCTGTTTCAAAATTCATTGCATTTGGATCTTTTCTGAGTAATTCAAATATTTATGAGGACATACTTCATCATAATTCAAATTTGAATTTAAAAATGTGTGACAATCAAACCAATAAATAATCGTCATTGCTCACGTCTCATCTTGTGTAATATCGTTTTCCTTTTTTTGACAATATCTTAGTGCGTCTTTGATTGAGCAACTTTTTGTGTGGTCAACTTTTAAATCATTATTATGTTCCACGTGGCAGACCCAAGGCCTTTCTACACGTACGTTACAAAAAACTTTTATATAGTTGCGTTACAAAAACTTTTCTATAGTTGCGTTACAAAAACCTTTTAACAAGTATATATATATGTATGCACACTCCCACCTAGTCTAGTCGGGACTTATTTTGTCACCCGTTATAAATTCTAATTTTTTAATTTTTTCCTAAAACGTGGGCAGTATTCGACTAATAAATTTAGTTATTAAACCGAGTATATATGTTATTTTTGTTTAAATAAATTGATCATTTTAATGCATTCAATTTTTTTTAATTATAAATAAATTAACTTATTTAATCAAAAGATGTAAACGAATAATCCCTTATTATGAAAGTTTTAATTCTATATTTATCTTTCAAATTTTAAAAGAAAGTAGATACTAATATTTAAACTAGGCTTCTTAAACTCGAAATAAAGATCAATCATCATAATAAATAGTTGTGATTTAAATTTTAATATATGCCATTAGCTGTAACAGTGGCTTGTACAAAAATTGCATTTTGTATATTATATTTTACATGTGATGAGAACATATGTATCTTCCCCAAATTTTTTTTTTAAAAAATATGAATGTTCCATAAGAGAATAAGAATGATATGAGTATTCTTGAAATGCAAAAGAAAAGTGATGTCCAATGTCTTCAAAGATAAGTAACTTCCAGCTGTATATATATATATATATATTTGATAATGTTGTAATAGAATAAAAAAATTACTACACTACAAGTTACATCCTTTAGTAAAAACGATATCTTAAGAACTCACGGCAATTATACATGACATGGACACTAATTTATTTGTTTAGTAATAATTTAGAGTAATTTCAAAATTTGCGATCGCTCGTGGATCATAAGTTTCAATCCATCATAAAATAATGTTACTTGTACACATAACATTGACAATGAATGATTATTTAAATTTGGAGAGGTGCCGAATATTCTTTATTTGGTATGTTGATTTTCTTATCACTAGCTAAAATTAAATAATATTTTTATTTGATTTTTTTATTAATTCATATATTTAATATTATCTGCTGAATTGACCAGACTATTAATTTTTAAATCAATTACTAAGATTCAACATATGGATATTAAAAAAAAATAATTTTTTTTTTTTTAATCTCAATCATTAAATCGAAAACAAAAAAACCTAAATGTGCGAAAAAACAACTATCCATCACCACGGCTGCTATTCCCGGTTCCATAAATATAAAATTCAATAGTCATTCGTAGGGTCGTGCATCTCAATCAAGAGAAACAGAGTCTGAGATTTAGTAAGATAATGTTCCAATATAATATTCATCACGTCTTACGTCATATTAAATTCCCCATATCACTCCATCAAGCAAATGACCAAAAAGTCGTATGCATTTTTCTTTGTCTTTTTCTGGTATATGCGTATTATTCTTTTCAGAAAAGCAGAAAAAGCCAAAGGAACTCAGTTGCGCTTCTGGCTTTTCTTCTTCACGTTTTAGTGACTAGGCAATAATAATAAAAAAAAGTGAATTATGCGACCAAAATTCACAACCCACGCACTACACAAATGTGAAAATCTTAAAATTATATTATTAAAGAAACGGGGCCTTAGGTTCGCACCAAACTGAATTATATAATGTTATTCGTAGATGGTAATCAGAGCCACACCTGCTCATGAAATTATGTTTGTAAGGTCCTACTTTTATATCAACTGAGAGCCACACACTATATCGCTCTCATCCAAATGTAATGATATCTCTACTGTAAATCTTAGACTAAAAATACTTAAAATTTTATTTTAAAATGTAAAGTAGTATCATACAAACAACTTATAATTTACAATAAATTGATCTAAAAATTTTGCTCACACCTACTATCATTATAGTGAGTACCAAAGTCCACACTAAACAAGAGAGCTATGTTATGCACTTGATGGTTACATGTAACAATCGAGTCACAAGTGACCTTCCTCTATGCTTGTGCGAAGCATTATGATATTACTCGATATCCATACAGGCCAAAGGAATGACTGATATTGGACCATATCCGTATTGATTAAGCTTGAATGTGACCACTGGTATACACTGTGTTGAGTTCCAATTTACAAGTAAAATACTTACAGTATACTTATCATACATCGGTTGAATACGAGATTAATCGTATACAAGTAGTGTATAAGTATAGTATATGATGTACTTATATCTCACATTGAATGAATATGGCCCTTAACAATTAGATGTAATGACTTGGTTAATGTTTCCTAGTAAACCAATTTTAAAGGATAAGTTTTACCAATTAATTTTCATCATAATGTTTCCCTTAATTCAAAAACCCGAAACCTAAACCAGTTTTTTTTAGGATTGAACCCGAACTGAAATTCCCACGAATCCGAACCGAGGAAGGTCGGACCGAACGCAAATCGTCATTAATCCGAACCTGAACTGTCATTAAAAACTGTAATTACGTCGTAATTATATTTTTTAATTTAATATTTAATAATTTAAGATTTTGGATTTAAACCCAAAATCTTTTAGAAAATTCGAACCTCAAATTTTATAAAACCTGAAATTCTTTAGATTTTAAACCCGAATTCGAACTAAAAATTTGAAACTAAATTAAACCGATTCGGTTTGAATTTCAAATTACCCGAATCAATGCACATTACAAAGTAGGGATGTTTCTCAATCAAGCAACGACAAGCTTATGAAGTAGTGGGATTACGTTGCAATATATTAATCACCATTTACCTCCTATTGCATTATCATTTCACTTTATCAAGCAAAGGGCCAAAAGCTGGAAAAGTATATCCATGTTCTTTTTTGCTTTCAAGTGCATTTCATTGTTTGCAGAAAAGCAGAAAATGCCAAAACAATTCGTGTCAGCTGATAGCTTTTCTTCTTCACTTTTTCTTAGTGACGTGTTTGGAAATAAAAGAAGATACTTGTGGCTAGGGATGTCCCTAGATTGGAAAAAAATGGGTATTCATTTATATTTGTTTTATTTAAATTGGGAATGGATTATATGTATTGAATAGTGGATATATATGGAGATACCCATATAAACTCGTATGGGGATGGGGGCGAAAATAGACTTACTCTTACCCTCACCCTGTACCCTCCCCTCTCCTTCCCTCCCGTGTTACCTGTTAAATTAATAAATAAATAAATATATGTATATATATATATATATATATATGTGTATATGATATTCCTTTTGATCTCATTTCTCATCATCATCCCCATTTTCTTCGCCACCAAAATATTTATCACCTACAATCAAATATTTGTTTTCCTTGATATTTATTGTTGGAAAAAAGAGGGAAACATTTTGGGTGCTTTTAAAAATGTTTAGAGAACATATTGAATTGTTAATACCACAACCTGGTGGAAAGAAGAGAAAATATTCGCCCTTTCATGTTTAAACAAATGAAAAGTAGCATCCTTACTTGTGTTAGATTATTTAGAATATTGTTGGATTATTTAAAATATTAGATTTATTTAACTTGGGGTTAGACGGGTATGGGGGAAGTGGTGACGGGATGGGGAATAAAAATTTACCCGCAGACGGGGATTAAAAATTTACTCACAGACAAGGATGAGGATTAAAAATTTACTCGCGGACAGGGGATGGGAATGAAAATTATACCCATTGACGGAGGTGGATCGGGGATGGATGAAATTTTTTTAAGCAGATATGAGAATGGAGACTACACCCTCCTCCCCCGCTTCGATCCATTGACATCCCTACTTGTGGGGGGTTGTGTCTAGCAAAGCTGCTAAGAAGATTTTTATTTTGGATGAACCATTGCGATTAAATAATTTTTTTTTTAAATTTATATTTAATTTTAGACAATGATTTGAAAGTAAATTGCCACCATATCCATTAAGCCCAACATAGATTTGAAAAATAAAATTACCATTATGACGGAATATTTAATGAAAAACCTAATGGAAACTATCTACTAATTTAGTCCATTTTAGTTTATAAAACTTATTCACTAAATAAAGATTATTTCGATTAAGTTGTTTAATATATAAATTTAATACCTGCATCAAACATTTTCATCATACCAGGGGCAAACTTAAAAATTAGTTACACATGACTAAATTGATGAAAATAGACTTACTTGAAAAAAATACAGAAGAAAACATGATTTCTAATTTAATTCTACAATAATAAAGTAAAATAATAATTCTAGCAATTAACTATAATCAATAACATCAATTAAATTCGTAAATAGCAAGAAAAACGAGTAAACAATGAAAACTATAGCTAAAGAACAACTAAATTAAATAAATAAATAATACAAAAGTATTAGAAGAAAGAATAAAAAATAATAATAAAATTATTTGTTATCACGACAAAATTATTAAAATCCAAAACGTTGAAAAATAATATAATTATACCCAAAAAAAATGATAAAAATTGGAGCTGTTATGATTCCTTGGCTGCTGCCGCCGAGGTGTGAATGCTTTTTAATATCATAAACCTCTTCTACCGATTTTTTTACGGGCCCCAAAATTGTGCAATTGGTGCATCAGCAAAAATAATTACTAATATGGTGCACTTGATTATGTTCGCTGTTGCTAATAGTGAACATGCAAAAAAAATTATATTGTTCCTCATTAATAATAGCGAAAAACTATATATTATTTGCCACTACTAATGGCGAAAATAAATTATTATTTTTTTTACAGTTCGCCACTACTAATGGCAAAATAATTTTTTTTTATAATTCGCCACTACTAATGGCTAATATATACATATCTATATATGTTACAATTCGCTAATGCTAATGGCGAAATGTTATTTAAAATTTTTATTTTATGTTCGCCAATGCTAATGGTGAAATAATCAAAACTGTAAAAAAAAAAAAAAAACAAACTTATTCAACCATTTTCCTTCCTGTATTAATCACTTTCTATATTCAGCGTTCAACCCAATAACGAAATCAACATATGTTATTATATTTTGAAGTATAAAAAAATTGGACTATAAACGAAATAAAAATATAAAAACAAATATCAACAATTGCATTGTGGATACATATGACGAAAGAAAAATACATATCAACAAAATTAGGTATGTATATATATACATATATACATACATATACATATATATATATATATATAAGTTTAACTTCCATATACCATCGGAGTATGAGAACTATACACCATCGGCTCATATAATGATGACAAGTATCCATCTAATTAATTAACTAATAAAATAAATAAATTTGTTGCATCTATCGGTTTGTGCGCCTCTCTTCACCTTTTCCATTTTTTCTCTCTCCTCGAAACAACACTGTAAGATCAGTGGTTGGCCTCCATCTGGACCTAGCTCCTCTGCCATGCCACAACCTTGCCGCCCCTACCCAAAATTTGGCGAAGGTCCTCCGCCTCTAGCTAACATTCTGGTGAAGGTCTGAAGCCCCTAATCGTCAATGTTTCCACCCAATAAATGAAAAATCCCTGACGCACCACCCAACCTCGGCGGCAAAGGATTAGGGTGGTAGTAGCGGAGTTTGGCCTTGGTAATGGTGGAGTGTGAGTGGAGGTGCCGAGAGAGATAGTAGATGAGAGAGACTGGATTGGAAAGGAAGGAGAGACTGATTTTTCATTTTTTTTTATTTTGTTAATGGCTAGATTAGGGGCTAATTAAATAATGTATACTTGTCATGATCCTGTAGACCGATGGTGTATGGTTCCTATATACCATCGGTATATGAAATTTAAACTCTACATATTATATTGACATA
>MKEJ01002971.1:0-28473 GCA_001753735.1 Embelia ribes
ATTTACAATGTATAACATAAAATACACATTTCATATATGCATTGATAACTTCACGGTAAATGCCTTATTCAATCAAGATAAAGAGAGAAATAGAATGAGAACGAGAGAGAAATGAAGTAACGAAGACAATGAGAGGAAGGGGAAAGAGAGCAGGAGACAGAGAGAACGAGAGAGAAGGAGAAATGGAAAAAAAATGGAAAAAAAAAAGATAAAATATGGATAAGTGCATTTTGGATATTTTACAGCCCAAAAAAAATATTTTTGTAAAAATTATTAAATTTAAAATATTTTTACAACTACATCACTTATTAAGATCATTTCGTCAAATTTTTTGAGAACAAATGGGCTTGGCCTCGTACTCCAAATACGGGTCCACCAATGGGAAAGAAAAATGCCACGAGAAAATGAAAGAAGAAAGAAAGATGGAAGAATACAAATAGTACTGACCAAAGTCAAGTCTATTCCAACCAGAACGTACTCTTTGTTTTTATTTACCAGTGTTTGTGCAAAAATTGTGCTCTATTATCCTGTTGCGATAAGAGGAAATGGAGAAAAACGAAACTTCTCTTTTCTCAATGTATATTTGTATCCTATAAATAAACATATAATTCGTGGTCACAGGGTTGATTCCGACTCACAGCTACTCCAAAATCTGTAGCGTAAATTACTAACATACTTAAAAAATATACGTACAGTGTTAACAAAATCTGCACATTACAGATTTTTTAGGCAACTGGCGAGTTGATATGGATGACGTAATATGTTCACAAAATATTATGGAATATTTACATCACCAATAAAAAAAGACGTCATTTACACATGATAATGTTGCCACAACTTCCATTCAATAAAAAAAAAATTCAGTTAATATAAAGTAACTCCATTCAATAACATCCAAACTATTGGAAACAACATACCCATCAATAGTGGATCACAATAAATAGAGGCGTGCAACATTATATGGGACCCACGTCTACCACTAAAAACATATACTCTTTTAGAAACATGCCTACATGTTTCTCTCGTAAATTCATCAGACAAAATTGGTCGAACATTATTACCCTCAACTACCTTTGATAAGATGCTATCATCATCCTAAACACAAGGCTTATAGTAGTAGCACACACTTACTTGGACTTCTTCCTTTTCTTCTTTGCCTTGATTTTTTCAATTTCCTTCGAGTTGTTTCCTGTTGAAGGGTCTTCATCCAACATATGTTCATATTTTTCAATACTAGCAAAAGGGGAAGCTCCCATCTTCCCGTTAGCTTTTCGCTTCCGCTTTGGTTTTCGTGTTTCAAATTCTTCGTCATCGTCACTTCCTTCATCCCCTTCTTTTATGTCGATAGCATCATCTTCTTCGTCACTGAAGCTGTTGGCAACAATATCGTCTTCTTCCCCCTCAGCAATATCTGATGTAGCATCCATCTCTTCATCAGTGAAATTACCGACCAAGTCTTCGTCGTCTTCATTGGCAATTTCGTCAAGGTCATCATAATCATAATCGCCGTCTGCCTCGATTGAAGGGTTAGAAGCATCCAACATGTCTTCAATCTCTTCGTTGTCGCTCTCGTCATCGCCCCCAGGGAAAAGTAAATCCTCGGCATCTTCATCGTTGGTCCCTCTTTTCTCTTTCTTCTTCTTCTTCTTTGGCTTCTTTGAGGTTGTCACTTTATTCATGTAGAACTTGTGGAATACAAAATCTTCAGGAGGTACTTCTGTTTCGGCCAGTGAGAGAATCTCTTTCCCAAGTATCCGGTTGTTCATGTCAAGCTGCAGAGACAAAAAGGAGAAATTTTCTAATACCTTCAAATAGGGTTTAGCTAACATAAGGACTAATTTTGTGTTGACAAGGGTAAATGCTATTACAAACTACAACAGTAGAAATTAAAGAGCCAAACATGCCTACGAACATACTCCAAAAAAAAGAAGAAAAAAATATCGCCTTTAGTGGACTAGATTTAGCTGAAGATAGCATACTCAATCCGCATTATATTCACCATAACAAATCTGCATTATATTCATCATAACAAATCCACATGTAGTAATATTATAAAAAGCAATTAGAAGATTAAGGTCATCCACTGAAGAAATTTTGGCATTTTAAATTGGAAAATGATATCAGACAGATTTAATTATTTTTTCTTTGAAAAAGAAAAGCAGTTGTGAGAAGTACCCACCTTTTTAGCAGGTTCAATATGTGAACCACCATGCCATGCGCTTTGTTTAGGTTTCTTCTCCATGAACTTGTCCAGAAAAGCAGTGAGTGAAAGGTCGTTTAATGGATTTCCATTATAAACGATGTTGGCCCCAGAAAGAAGGGTCCTGGCCATGGTAGCAACTGATGGGTGCACATGTGAGGCCAGTACAGTAAGTTCCCACCAGCTCACGTGGTCTGCTTTGCTGTTAATATGTAAAAACTCAGAATAAAGAAAAAAAATTAATAAGTTTCTGTTTTAATGCCTTTTCATTCTTTTTAAGCTTGTACACAGCTGTGTGTTGGATTTGGGCGAAAGGCGGTGAGAAATAGTGAAAAGGTAAATGGTTGACATGTTGCTACATGAAACAAATGGAAAACAAGACAAAACTGAAGTAAATGGAAATGCTTATATATATATATATGGACGGCCCAATGTACAAAGCTCCAGCATTGCGGGGTGTGGAAGGATTTGATGTACGCAACCTAACCCCATTTAAGAGAGATTGTTTTCAATTGGATGAAACCATGACCCACAAGTCATGGAAATGTTTCAATTGATAATTTTCACATACCAATAAGAAGGCTCTCTGTGCCGTGGATCGTATCCTCCAGGCAATGAAAACTTCTCGGCTGATGCTTCATGTTGCTGCTTTATTTGATCTGGCATAGTTTTCATGATTTTAGCATCTTCCACTCCTCCACCAAGAAGCAAGTCATCTGTTTCTTCTGAAGCATCACTTTCTGAGTCAGTATCCAGAGGAACACCTTCATCTTCTGAAGAATCACTGTCAGCTTCGCCACTATCACGAACAGAAGCAGATTCAACTGCACCATCTGGCTCATTTTCTTTGGTGATAGGTTGGTTATCCGATTCCTCAACTACATCTTCAAAATGTTCAATATCTTCATCGAGGGATTCATTTTGACTCATCATGTCCCTGAATTCCAAGAGGAATGTTATCGAGACATTGAAAGTTATTGGTCAAAGAAAACCATACGTATTATCATTTATCAAACTAGCTGCACTTCATATTGGCATTAGGAATCAGTATTACCATAGATGTGGGCCATTTGGCTTGGATTTAAGGACTTCAGATAGAAGAAAAAGACATGCACAAGCATACTGTGGTGGCTGCTGAAGGGCAACCTGTCAAAGACTCTACCTGGTCAATATCTGTAACTAGGTAACGCATGACTTACACTTTGAGATGAGTGAGAAATTTAATAATCTAAAAAAAAAATAAAGGATCAAAGTGGAGATCACAGACTAAATAATAATCACAAGGAGGAAAAGAAGACTGGATAGATTTCATCACTAACCTGTAATAAACGCTTTGAGAAGGCTGATACCCGCTTTACATTAACATCATTTTTCATAGCTCTCAAAAGTAGCCCAATAAACATCTCTTCCTGAAAAATATAAATATGAGACCAACAAAAAGAAAGTATTAGGAAAAAAAAAACTTAAAAAGTATGAGTACCATTCTAAACAAGTTTTATGAAGTAGATTGAAAAAAGAGAATAAAATTTGACATTAAGTTCACAAATGAGCTGTCACACAGGTAAGTTTCTTCGAGTTAATTCAAGTAAAATCTCACGTGAAATGAAATTTGCACTAACCTATTATTTTTTCGGAAACTCATGTGGAAATCTTTTAAGTTGATTATGAGTAAGAGTAGTTAATCTTATGTTTTGAGTTAAATATCATTCCAAATGAGACTGCCTCTAAGAAACATTTTATTAAGGAATTTCATGTTTTGGAAGTCTTTTAAGAATACCATGGACAACAACCCACCTACCTGTAAAGTTTTAGATATCTCATTGAAAATAAATTTTTCTAAATACATTGAGAAGTTATCAAAAGTGAAAGGGTAGTCGAGGAAAAGAGCTACAGCCTACATGCTATAAGATAAGAGCTATGTTCTGGGCATGTTCTTTTTTGGAGGAAAGTCTATTATCCTTGTATAACAAAAATGACAAACCCCTTGCCTTGGAAGAATGCATGGCAGCTGGAACCAGAAGCTTTGAATACAAGGCACGGTAGAACCGATCACTAGCAATCTGATTTTTGGCAGAGATCTTATCGAGAAGCATTAGAGCTTGGACACCCACATTGAAGTTCTTAGAATGGACCTGCATATATACATAACAATTTTTCTCAATTCAGAATACCTCAAACAACAATCAAATTCATAGAAAAACAAAGCATAACCAAATAAATTTATTGTAACACCCACCCAAACACCAAAAAAATAAAAAATAAAAAACACACCCCCAACCCAAAAAAATATTATGGGTGGACCAGAAGCTCAAGATTTACCAGTTGAAATAGCATTGGTGTTTGCACCTCAATAATGTCATCAGCTTCGTTACTAGAAACATATGGGAATGCTCGATTGACTCCCTGAGGGAAACCAAAATTCAATGGGGTTAAAAGCATCACAACAGATTGAAGAGAAACATAGTAACAATCATCTTTAGAGAAAAATTTATCCACCGTGTTCGACTTTGGCATCACTTTTGTTATATCTCAAACAAATAAAAGATGCCACATATGTATATGCAAGAGCATGTGCTTATCTGATCAGTAAGACTTGAAACCGGCCTTTGAGTAAATCCACATACAAAATGCAGATCAATTTTATATGTAAGAATAAGTTTCCAGAACTAACTGTCAGGAGAGCTGTAAGCAACCGTGAGTCCATTTCAACATGAGATTCTGACAACTGACTTTTGACTTTATTATCTTTGGAAGAACTGAATGTTTTCCTCTCCTCTTCTTTGCCATTCTTGCCGGTTTTAAGATTCCCACCAGCCTCAGAAATAAGTACCTAAATCAAGGGCAAACATATTACTAAAAATCCAGAAGACATTAAACACAGAGAAACAGCAAAGAATAAACCATGACCATGTCCTTACCCTGAATAGAGCAAAATATACATCGATCAAACGCTTTGCTACCCTAGGCCCATCTCCTTTATGACTAAGCTGAATATGGCTCAAGAAATTTACCTACAATATGGGAAAAGATCAAGACAAATTCCAAGTGGCAAAAGTTGTACATACCAAAAAGTATATGAATGAAAAATTGCAGATTCACAATTCATGATCGTAGAAATATTTTTAGTTGTATGATTATAGTGGATAGACCAACATAAATAGACAGATTGATCTTTACAAAACAACAGTAACATTTGATCTAAGCATATAGTAAACCCACAATAACGATAACACAAGACCATCCCAGATGAAATGCATCACATAAGAAAGAAACACAAGACGTGTATTTCAAGGACAACATGCTAAAAGACAATGATTTGTTTCATACTTACAGCGTGATACTTAGCCCTCATCCCCAAATGAGGTCGAAAGAGAAAAGTATCCACCTCATCAATCACCACAGACTGTAAGACAAGACGAAGAATTAAGTGAAAGAAAGGAAAAAAAATTAAAAAATTGAGAAACCATACCTCTTAAAAGGTCCATATTCTGAGAATTCTGTCTTGTCTTGCCATAGGAAAATTTTTTGGTCCTTAATGCTTATATAACTAGCCGGCATAGCCAACTTAAAAATTTAAACAATACTAAGCTCCATGGATGCCAATGATAACATGAATATGCAAGTCTGTGATCCATAAAAGATAAGGAAAAATGAAAGTATAGCTAAATTAAACATTTTTCACCTTCATATTTGGGTGGTCAGTCAACAGCTTCGACAAATGATAATTAGCATTGGATGCAGCCTTATTTTCAGGATCTCCAAGCTGCAGGGAGGTGAACAAAGAATATAAAAAAAGAAAAGGTAAGGCCCGCCACATACAATAAGGTCAAATAATAAATAAATATTACTGCATTGTCTTCATTTCTGTAATTGTGCATACTTTATTAACAAGTGCAGAAAGCAATCTTCGTTCTTGCTCTGATTTACTCCTCAGCAGCCCATACATAGCCTAAAAAAATTACAAAGATGAGAAAACTCCAAAGGAAAATTGTTTTAAATTTCAACCAAATTTTACGACGACACATAGCTAACACAGAGGAATAGATGGAAAAAGAAAAGAAAACATGAAAGGTTTTCCTTTAAACAATCCCACACAAGAAGTGTAATGTCCACCACTGAATTCATAACATAACAACAATTGCAATTCTAACGATTTTCAACATAAATGATTTGATCTTGCAAAAATGTAACAAGAAAGGGAGTGAGGACCTTCTTTTAGTCTGGTATTTCAAAGTTACGCAAAAAGTTCCAACTACAAACAAATACACGAATCTCATAAAAAACACATGGAAGGAATATAAACGTCTAAGACTTTTGACAGGCAATCTAAATATACATACGCGACAGACAAAAAATGTCTAGCTATATTCGTGTAAACTAGAAACTGCATAGCACAAAACAAAGCTGGATCACCAACTTTCAATGCTCTGTCTTTCAGTGTGGGTAACATATCCTTCGATGCTTCCTCGAGCGCAACAATAAATCGTTCATATCTGCCATTACCAATGAAAAGAATATAAGATGCATGATGCTTAATCTAATGGAGAAGGAGTCAACAGTCTAGCACCCATAGAATATTTTCATAAAAATAGGTAATAAATTTTATGCTCTTCATTTAGTCAACTTTTCAAGTAGAGGACAGAAGGAAAAGATTGGGTTGAAAAGGAGGGGAAAAACAGAAGAGAATAATGTGGAGGATAAAGTTTTGCTTGGCACTTTGGATGGAAATATTAAGAACCAGATAAGCACAATCACACCTTTGTTTCACTATAAATCAGCCAGTTCTTAACAAAGATCGGGCCGCTAAAATATTTCATCTTATAGTTGACACATTTATAAAATCAGCCTAGTGAAATCCCAGTTTACAGTGTCTTAGTAGCAATAAAACTAAAAAAAATATCTTACATGACATGATAGACTAAAACCGACTATTAACAGGACGAGTGCAAATAAGCTGAGATACAAATGTAACAAGAAAGAAAATCTACATACAAGTTGAAAATAGATCAGGAAGAAGCACGTTTGGTATTACCTCTGCTTTAAACATTCTTCCCAAAACCAAAAAAGTAATAAAGAGTAGCCATCTTTGGACTCAGGAAGCTTATCCAAAGGCCGCTGCAAAAGGGTCTTCAATTTGCGATCAGGTAACAAACTGGGGGAAAAGAAAACAGAGTCAGCACAATCTTGATTATAGGTATAGTAACAATTCTTTTGTAAAGCATGTTTAACATTATATCCAAACTACTAATTAGTAGAAGGATAAATTTCAACTTCCACTGGTCCACGAACTTGGTGATTTGCTTGAAGGCTTCAACGAAACTATCTCAATCACAAGATGTATATTAAACAATTATAAGACCAAATAATGAAAGCAACCGATAATAAAGTTTTTGGTTAATTTGCAAATGCGACAACAGCAGATACATCTACAAGGGAAAACATTACCAGAACTAACAAACTAGTAACAAAACACAGTACCTTGATATGAAGAGTTCTTTCAATACGTCAAACCCCGACAGAGCATGGCGCTTTCCCACTTTTGATGTCACCATTCCTGCACAAAGTTGAAAATTGGTTACCTGTAACATCTTCAATAAAGAAGGCACAAGTAACCTTATCCAAGGACTACCGAGAGTGGCTTGTCCCATTGGAACTTTTAAGCTCAAGATTTTCTTTTTTTTTCCCCCTTAAAACCCGGTGTGTTTTTTTGGCAAGCCAAGCTTCTGTTGTTTTGCTTAGAAGCTTTAGGTGATTGCATTTAGATTAAAAATCTAAGCTGATTGCATTTAGATTAAAAATCTAACTTTTTTTGTTGCAACCAAACAAACCAGACTCAAATAACTATACAAAATCATTTAAAAAAGTAAATTCACAATCTTATCCAGAAGAAAAAGACAATTTACCCAAAAGAGCATCAAGTGATCTCAAATTTGCAACCGGATTCTCCCCAACCATAACCGAAAAGGCCGAGACCTTATCCGATGCAGTCCCGGACCGCTGAGTCGCCACGAGCATCTTGATGTCCCCGCTCTGGCCCCGAGACGACTCGTAGTCCTGCCCGTACTGCCACATCAGCCTCTCCGCCAGCTCCTTCTTCTTCCCCACCAGCCTCTTCCACTCTTCCACGTCAGCAAACCCTACTTTCCTCCTCATCGTCTCCTTCCCAACCACCTTCTCCTCCAGCTCAGCCGCGTCCACATACCACGAGCCCAGCGCGCTAGCCTTCACCAGCGGCAGCTTCGGAAGGTTCTTGTACTTATCGTAACCCCTCGAATCGCTATTATTATTATTACTACCATCGTTATTTAATGGATGAACACTAGGTTTAGGTTTAGGTTTAGGTTTAGGTTTAGGTTTAGGGTTTTGGGAGTCTGTAACTCTCTCTCTCTTATCTAATTTGGCATCTCCTTTGAAGGTTGGTTGGTTTGGAGGCTTAGTGATTTGGGGTTTGATGCGGCCGGTTTTGCGGAAATCGGAGTCGTTGAAGCCGGCTGTGGCGGCGGCGGCGGTGGCGGCGAGGCCGATGGAGGAGGCGAATGATGCCACGTCGGATTTCAGCTGGTCCACGTCCGGAGGCGGCACTGGTTTCCTTGATTTTGAAACCGCCATTGTTGCGTATGGATACGGGGGGGTTTGGTTTTGTGTGTTGGGATATAAACCAGTAGGGTTTAAGAGCTATATTTTTTCATTTCTGAAAACTTTCCAAAAATAATTAATACATTTGGTTTTCAAATAGAAAATTTTATTTTCACAATTGTTTTATTAAAAAATATTTTCTTATAATATATGTAATTGTTTGAATAATTTTTAATTGATATAATGTTTTTCTATTTGTATTAATCTGTCATTTTTTATTATACTGGATTTTATTGACTTCTAAGGGATGATAAAATGGTTAGATCTCCTAGAATTTATTTCTATTCGAATTTTCTCTTACCTATTTATTTTGAATATTGATTGAATTTATTTAATTTTTTATTACCAATATCGTAAATCAATGTATTTGTCAATTAACTTGAGCATCTATAGTTTTGCATTATGTATCTACAATCACTAGAGTGAATGTAAAGGGGTTTGAATATGACATTTTATTATCTTTAAATTGAGTTCGACACGATTCGAGCTTCCCCCAAGATGAACCCGACTACTCCGTATTCACACTTGTATCCCATCCGATGGTATTGAGTCATGTTGGATCAAGTTGGATAATTTTATTTTGTTTTATCTTTTGTGAAAATGTTGGATAATTTTTATCCGATTTGCAGCTCACTCGAGCAATTGTTATTGCCTAAAAATAAAAATAAAAAACTAAAACAAAAAGGGGCCAGGCCTATGGTTAGCCCAAATAATGGGGGCCTTAAAGCTGGCCCGTTGCGGCCCATACAGGGGAAACAGAGCTGGCCTTTTGCTACCTAGGGTTTTACACATACACGATATATAAATACACAGTAGCTACACTGCGGATGCTCTCTCGCAACTCTCTGTGTTTGGAAATCTTGTTTGTTTTTGGAGGCGGATAGAGAGAGAGAGAGAGAAAGAGGAAACATGGCGGCACCAGCGAGAGAGATGACAACGAAGGAGAGAGATATACAGATGATGTTGGCGGCGGAAGTCCACCTTGGCACCAAGAACTGCGATTTCCAAATGGAGCGTTACGTCTTCAAGCGCCCTTAAATGTGTTTGGCTCTCTCTCTCTCTCTCTCTCTCTCTCTCTCTCCCCTCTGTCTTACATTTATCTTCTCTCTACCTTACATATATATATATATATTTACGTTAAACAACAGAAGAGAAACAACACAGAATGGCGAGATGGAGAAAAATAAAACCGATTTTGATTAGGTTGATGTTCTCAAGTTTAATGATGATGATTGAGCGCCTTTTTTAAGGAACAAAGTTAAAATTGATAGATAAGTGTTACAAATCGTTACGCTTCCTCAGCTCGAAACTTTTATCCGAATGTAAGTATTCTCAAAGTTAAATGTGATGGAAAAGAAATTGTTTTTATTGCTTCCATGAATTTTTATAGATAGATTTTCCTTTTTGTTTAATTTCCTTCGAGCAATCCTTGCACCAAAGTGGTCAAATTGCACCTCTGCATTTCTTTAAATTGTATGTGTTAGGTCACTGTTCTTATATTAAATGATGCATATGAAGAGATTTTTGAAGAAATAAGTTGTATTGATTGATAAATGTTATCAAATTGTTATGATTAGTTAGCTCGAATTGTTTAATTATGTGAATATGGGATGGGAATTACTTGTTTGGCTGTCAATAGTGATCAAACTGTACATTTGCATAATGTTTGGGGATTGAATATGCAGGATTTTTTGCTTTTTTTGTTAGTTCAAAATTTCATTTTGCTAAGTTGTATAAATAAGCTATGATGTACCCTTGCAGTTCCGTGTGACATCTTTGCTCACCCTGTTGTTGGCATGAATTTTATGTCTGATTTATAGTTGTGAAGCTATAGAACTTCGATGTTTTATTGTTTTGCTCATTTATGGGCATGGTTCTATAATATAGTCTTGGACTCATAAATTGGCAAGATCTATTTGTTTGCACTTAGTCCCAAGTTTATCTTGGTTGTTCGAAAGTGTGTTTATTTTTGGGGTTCACATACGGAAGAAGAGAGTTTGAACTTGGGGGTATGACTATTTGTTGCAAATCTAAGTTCTGTCCCTTAATTGTTTAACCATTTCATGGGGTCAGAAATGATGTCAAAAACAATGGGTATGAGATACATTATCTGTGAAGGTTGCTTATTTGACTGCCAGGATGGCCAATTATTTTATACACTTTAGTTATATATGATTTTTGCGATACTAGGCAAAATTCTGTAATGGGAATCTAAGAATTTAAAGTCTTTGAGTGAATCGGCATG
Source organism: Embelia ribes (assembly GCA_001753735.1). NCBI lineage: Eukaryota > Viridiplantae > Streptophyta > Magnoliopsida > Ericales > Primulaceae > Embelia > Embelia ribes. The sequence goes on from MKEJ01002971.1 coordinate 11,082, forward strand.
TTTTATCTGCACCATTGGTTGACCATTTGTTTATGTGGCTCAGGAATTTACATCATCAACCTTGGGAAAACGTGGGAGAAACTTCAAATGGCGGCTAGGGTTATTGTTGCCATTGAAAACCCGAAAGACATTATTGTGCAGTCTGCTAGGCCCTATGGTCAGAGAGCTGTTCTGAAGTTTGCACAGTACACTGGTGCTAACGCTATCGCTGGTCGTCACACTCCCGGTACATTCACTAACCAGATGCAGACATCATTCAGTGAGCCTCGTCTTTTGATCCTCACTGACCCGCGAACGGACCATCAGGTAAAACCACATGTGGAATTATATATATTAACACGTTTTGTCATTATTTTTTAACTTCTTGGTTCTCAATTCTTCAAGTCATGAGGATAGATTAGGGTTTGATGTGTGGTACTACTAAGATGTTATTTGAATTCCAAGGGATGACAGAAACTATTATTGAATTCCATTTACATAGATGTTATTTGCTTCAATATATTCTTTATGCATATGTTTACTTTTACTTTGGCTGACAAGTTGAACTCAAAACCCTTTGCAGCCAATTAAAGAAGCTGCTTTGGGGAACATTCCAACTATTGCTTTCTGTGATACTGATTCCCCAATGCGGTATGTTGATATTGGCATTCCAGCCAATAACAAGGGGAAGCACAGCATCGGCTGTCTGTTTTGGCTGTTAGCAAGAATGGTACTCCAAATGCGAAACACTATCCCTCAGGGACATAAATGGGATGTGATGGTAATGTTGTAACTTTTCTCTAGCATTAAATATTAATTTGTGGTAATCTCTTATATGTTGTGGGAATTTTTGTCTGCTTGATATCTTTTTCTGCCGTGTGGTGTACTTTTAGGTTGATTTGTTTTTCTACCGGGAGCCTGAAGAGACCAGGGAACAGCAAGAAGAAGAAGCAATTGCTGTCCAGGATTATGTACCAGATTATCCTGCCGGGGCAGTTGAGCAGTGGAGTGGACAAGTCTCTGATGCCCAGTGGGCTGATGCGGTGGCTCCAGCTGCAGTTCCTGCTGCAGGTGGCTGGATTTCAGATGCAGGTATTTGCTCCATTGTTATGTTATGGAGGGATCGGGATTTAGTTATTACTGTGATTTTATTTGACTTGAAAATTATTTTTGTGTAAAATAATTTAGGAATGTAGTTTGAATGGTTGTGGGAGGTTGAATTCGTGTTCGTTTGTATTCTAATGCCATCAATGTGTAGTTTGTAGCTCAAAATTATGTCATGTAAGCCAATTGTTTATGGTAATTGATTTTCCGGTTGTAATTTTAGTCAAAAGGCAGGGGAGCATTGTAATCAGTTAAAACTGATATACTTTTGCAATAATTGTTTAACTTGTTGATTTACTCTCGTCCAACGTATGTTTTTCAGTGGCGCCAGCTGGTGGAGAATGGGATGCAGCTCTTCCACCAACAAACGTCCCAACTGAAGTTGGAAATTGGGAATAGAAATTTATCGAAGAATTTTGCTCCGGTACTTTAGCCCAAACTCTGTCAACTCTATGAATTATCCTTTTTAAAAATTTTCAGTGGAGAGATTTTGTTTGAATATTTTTAGTTGTATCAGATGTTTTGAGTTCTAGAGAATTTTGGCAACTTCGGTACTCTGATGATTATGTCACTTAATTTTGCCTGGCATCGGCATTTCCTTTTCCTTTGATGTCGTTTGTAGAGATGAGGCTTAGTGCTATAGCTTTACTGAGTAAATTTTCTCTTGCCATTTTTGCTCGTTTGTTTTTACAAGATTGGGAATTTACTCATTGGAGTGTTGCCTTTATGAGTTTGCGACATTCAGGATCAGTGGATTCCATACGCTTGTATGCATGTGTACTGTTTCAACCGTTCTCGTGTATGTCGGATTGGGGCTCCTATACAAGTCTTGCGAGTTGACGACTTCTTCAGTTACTAAAATGTTAAATGTTCATGGGATATACCAATATCTTAATGCGATGTTGAGTCACGTTTCATACGCGCATGTGTAAAATGTTTTTGTCTGCATATCATTACTTTTGCAACTTATGTTTAAAGGAAATGCTTCACAAGACAAAAATATTTTCGTGACAACTTGTATTTACAAAGCAACATGAGCACGTCATTTAACATTAAAGAATGAATACGAACAATTATTATTGTATTTTTTCTAATGTTTATTAGAATACTTAATATTATCGTATTGCTTATCTAAACATTATCCACTAGTTAATTTGAAAAAATGTACGTGCTATTTTAGCTCCTGTGACAACATTTCCCATCCGAAATAACTAATATTATTGCAAAAAGTTGGCGAGATATGTTGTGTGTCACGAAATTTTTACAAAACTGTCTCAACAGGTCTATATAACCGAACATGAAATCATATTGACAAGTAAGCTACGAAACTCGTTCAAGTCTTCCATTTAACATAAAACTGCACAATTTTAAATTATCCTCGTGCATATAACATCGAATTAAATTAACAAATGGAGAAAAATGAAAAAAAATAAATAAAAAAAAAACCAGTTCACTTATTCGTGAGGGAAAACGAACATTGAGGTACCATAAGCTGTCATTTTACATTTCTTTTTTCAGTTCAGAAAAAGTGGATTCTTGATCAGATTAAAAAATACTTGGTCCGATTTAAAATCTCTTCAGTCTAAATCCGGCCAATGCGAAAAAAGAATGTAACATCTATGGCAATAGGAATAGAGTCCTCAAATTGTAAGGTGCAATATCGACTACGCCACCCTTCCATGCTAGAGTTGCCAATTCTTTGTAAATCCTATCAGAGGGGTGTACCGAGTCCCAAAATATATGATCTTTCGGATTGTGACATACTTCATATGTAGTATAGTTTCCTTGTCCACCACAACTGAATATCCCTCTGTATGGCCCCGATCCGCAACATGCTGATGTGCTTTCTGTGAAACCTAAAAAATAATAAAAATAAATTATTAAGTGCGGAAAAAGTACATAAATTGACGCCAAAATAAGAAGTGGCAAAACGTGACAGTAGTAGGAATTACAACATTGTTATGTTCCGACTAGGGGGGTTTAATTAGCATGAAGAAAATGATGATTTGTAACAATTGTACGAAAATTATGTATATAGATCAAATAACATGCATGACTGTTACAAACTGGTGATTTATTAAGTAAACTTAGTGGCTATTTGCATCAAATTGATTGGCCTAAAGAAACATGACATTTTATGTATTTGGACTGTATACGTGTACAATGGTTGTAAAAGAATATAATTAGTAGATGAGAGATATGTGTCCAGGCAAATATATATATGTATATACATACCATAAGAAGTTGGGTTAGCAATCCTTTTCTCCATATTTGTATACATGTCGAAAAGACCATATTTGAAATCTTTAAATTCTTTTGCAAAGCCCGAGAGTGCCTGCGAGAGTAGCTGATTATGTAACATGGCAAGTTGCGACACTTGTTCGAAACATGTTCCGTTCATCTTCGGAACCGATGCTTTTACTACCGGAAAACAACCCAACGGTCCCACGTTGTTAATTGCAAATTTTCGAGCTCCGAGTCTATATAACTCCTGCAAATTGAAAAATAACCATAAGAATTATCAAATAATATGAAAAGTTGAAAAACAATTCTTACTGATTAATGAAATTACATAATCTAACCTTTTCATATTAGCAATAATTCTAACAAATATGAAAACAAGCTGGCATAAATCAACTAGGTCAAAAACCAAACCAAATAGTAAATAAAACCATTGTTAAAAAAACTTATATATGACTACAAAACAATGTATATATATATATTAATTTTCAAATGGGAAGAAAATACATAAATATAAATATGAAATGAATATATTGGTGGGTGGATGCAATGCTCACATTAATTGCCAGAGTAATGTTTCCAACAACCAACTGCACATATTGAGGGTTGAGAATTGTTGGATTAGTTGCTAAAGGATAGAGATAATCATTTGTGCCAATGTTCAACAAATACACAGATTTTGATATTATTGCCTTTGAATTTCCATGCCCAAATTGTTGTCTCAATTTTACCATCACTTTCTTGTAATTGTCTACTTGAGTTCCCAGATTAATTACCTGCAAAATGGTCCCCAAGAAAATAAAATCAACTTCATTGTAATGTAATAAATGATTTTAATTATAAACATTAGAGCTACTTAATTGGGCTTGTATGGTTACACTTGTCACGTTTAGGAGTTGTTTATAAACTTTAGTGTAATGTCAATAAGTGACTTTAGATAATTTGAAAAGAAAAACATAGCCATGTTTACTCTTGACTTGTTTAGTGACAGATTTTAAATTCAAATTGTTTAATTATTCGCTTGAAATAGGGCATTCATTTGGCTGCTCAATCTTTGATGATTATTAAATTTTTTTTCAAGTTTTGACTAAAAAAAAAATAAAAAGATTTAAACTAGAATCATTCGGCTTTTTCTTGATGGAAAAAAACTAATTTTTGATTTATAAAGTACCAACCAAACAAACTTTCATTTTGTTGTAAGCAATTAAGTGAAATTTGTGCAAAAGAATATATAAATAAATAATTACTCACAGTTCCTTGGAAAGTGTTATTTAGAGCCCCAGCCCCAGCACAAGCAAAATCCACTCCCTTTCTGTATGACGTCAGCCCTGGCTGAAGATATGGTTGTGGCAACGGTAGATGTGCGTATTTAGCTACCAAAAATATAAACAACAGAAAATAAGTATTAGCACATATGTATATATATTAAGCATGTCATTTATTTACCAAAATTTTTTTTATCACAAAATTACTTTCAACGTTAAGCTACGGCTCAGCATAATCATATGTTGTAAGTTATGAAACTATATAGATGCATCTTACGAGTTTAAAAAATATATATATGTTGTAGTCGTGTGGTATTGACTCGAAATCTGAGTGAAAATGTTGCACCGATGTTTTTACATAAGAAATATTACAGGTTATCCTCTGATTAATTTGCACATGTAAGAAAAGCCTTTATTTGATAATTACCAATAAAATCAGGGATCAGACGGCCATCAGAGAAGCGGCCTGTGGGTTTCGCGAAGTAGGTTACTCCATAGGGTGGCTTATCCGCACGCATACTAGCGGAAGCAACAAAATTGCTATCGCCAGTGTCATAGAAAGAGTCTCCAAACACAAAAAGGCCAGGAACAAGTTTGCCTTGCACAACATTAGTAGAGATGAAGAGCACAAAAGCTAGAAAAGTTGAAAAAAGTCTTGCCATGGGTTTTTTTGGCTAGCTTTTAGAGAGAGCTTCTTGTTATTATTATGAGCCAACTAGTAGATCACCAAAAGTTTTGTGCTTTTCCCCAAGAGTTGCTACTTCTTATTTATAGTATGTATTCTTGGATAATTACGCGTCATCATTGGTATAATCTATTACAAAGTCAATGGATGTTTCTATTGACCAAGTATTTGCTTAGAATCGTTATTCCAAAACCTTTTTTTTTTTTTTTTTGTCATCAAAATAATTTACTACTAGAATACTTTACCAAGTTGAAGCATGTAACACATTAAGAGTAGGGCAATATTTTTTTAATAGGTAAATAGATAACAGTGACTTCCATATATGAAAATTATACATGCATACATGTATACACTTTATTTGCAGGCGAAATGCATACAATTAATAAAATTATGTCATTCAAATTTGGAAACGATCGTAATGTATAGTTCATTATCTGAGTAGCGTTATGGTCGCTCAAATAATGAATTTAACTCCATAGATTCTAAGGAATAAAAACAGCATAAAAAAATTATTCTGTAACTACAAATTATTTTTCCACAAGATGGTTAACAATGCCATTAGGAGTAATGAGCGAAGAGAATTACTTTCCTCAATTGAAACGAATACGTAATTATCGTGAAGATTTGCATACTAAAAACATTCTGAGATGGATGAAAATAACTGTCTCAGGAGTCTAGGAGAAATATAATTGCATTTATTTTAATGTACCAAACAATTAAAAATATAAGTGAGATGTACTTTATGCAGCTGTGACATTCTTTCTATAAATGAAAGTATAAAACCTGCTTTCAAAGTGACAAGTTCTGGATCCTGGGGCTCTACCCAGAGCAATGTTTGGGGGTCCATGTCTTTTGCATTTGTATCAGTGTTTAAGATTAAATAATTTATTTTATTTTTTTTTATAAAAATTTATAAATTTAATATCAATCGATGATTAATCAGGGCCAAATTTACGGAATATAAACTGCTAGAACGGTAATGCGCCCTTCCCACAAGTTGTTGCTTTTTTTTTTTTTTTTTTAATAGGGTCTGAATTACATTTCCTTGTTTATTATTATTATTATGGTTGAAACGGTCAAGTCATCCAGCTGAAACTCTTAGATTATTTTCACTTATAAATAGTGTTGTTTTTCTTAATTTTGTTATTATTATTATTATTATTTGTATATTTTCCTTACATTTAGTTATGCGTATATTGATAAATGGACAGACATAGTTAGCTTAAATCGATTGATTTTACACTCCCCAATCATACGATAAATGACAACATCTCTGTTCCATTTTATTAATTTTTTTTTTTAATATGTCCCAATATATAAAACCAGTTTCATTTTTTAACAAGTATCGGTGGGTTACAAGATCAAAATAGATAATATTTTAACAAGTATCCAATTTTTATTCTAAAAAAATAGTTGAGAAACTATTTTATTAAAATATCCTTGTTTATTGTAATTATTTAATTACTTCACTTATAATGAATTGTACAAAATAGATAATATTAATAATAGGTACAAAATAGATAATATTAATAATAGGTATATTAGGAAATAAAATAAAAATATTTTGAATTTCAGTAATATTAATTAATATTTATTTATTCTTGTAAAAAATAAGTGATACTGTTGGAATGGAGGGGAAGAAATACAATTTTCTATCAAAATTTATATATAAAATCTACATACTTTTGGATATCAGTGGAGCCGTAACTACCCCAATCTTCCTCTGGGTTCACCAATAACTTTTATATGTAATCAAATTAATTTTATTCCCTCAGCCTTCTTTATACTTCTATTTTTTTCCCTTCTACGTAATCAAGCTAACTTTTGTCTTCTTTGTTATAATAATACTAGTAGGAATTAACCATAAAAATAAGTGTAGAAATAAAAATAAATAACAAGATATATGTGAATCGACTCAGCAATATTTTTGGATTGGGTTTGATCCACAAACAAAATATGTATTTTTTTCACTATATGAAAAGATGATTACAATTAGTATAATAATTTTTTTTTCTAATTTTTTTTCTTACTCTTTATCCATAAACTGAGCTAATGGGTCATATTTATAGTAATTATTTAACTTGATTCATACCAAGACATTCTTTATATTTCTATTTTTTCCCTTCCATGTAATCATGTTAACTTTGTTACCTTAGTCTTCTTTATATTTCAAAATTTACCCTTTTTATTCTCTATGTGAATGTGTTTATGAGTTACTACTTTCGTTTTAAAATAAATGTCATTTTAAAGAATTTATCTTATTTAAAATTATCGCTTTAAAAAATAAAAAATATATTTATTACTCTTTTTTCAATTTCACTCATATAATCCTCATTAATTTTTCAACTATTCCATACAAGGCAAATATTTCATAAAGGAGTATCTATGTAAAGTGTACTTATTTTTTGCTAATATTAATATTATTTAATAACCATTTTAATCTATGTGCACCAATTTTAAATGACTTCTATTTTAAAAAGGGAGTAACAATTACATATTTGGTAATAAAAAAGATCATTATTTGTAAAAGAATTTAAGAGAAATGCTATTCGTACAAAAAAAAATTTGTATCAAATTTTGTTGTGTAGTTAACAATTAATCACATCATCACATATTTTTTTTTTCTTATAAATTGGAATGATACAATGAATTATTAATCATATAATATAATTATGTGTAAATTTTTTATATAAATTTTCAATAAGTAAATTATTACTCATCAAGAATTAAATGTGCATGTTTGGGAGAAGAAAGAGAGTTAAGTTGACTATTGACCCAACCGTTTCAATATTGTCGAATTATTAGCCACGTTAGAACTCAAATGTGACCAAGTTCAATTGGATAGCATCCTAATTTGACGTAAATGATTCATTTCGTCCAAGGTAAATAAGTTAATATATTTATATTTCAAAATAGGAGTAAAAATATAATTTAAAATTTTTTGTTTATTTAAACCAAAATAGCAAATAAGTTCAGCTTTTAAGCTGAATAATCAAACGTGCTCCAACTTTTTAACAAAAAAACTTACAGATTGAAACTTATAAGTTGAAAAAAAAAAAAAGTCTATAATCAAATTTTTTATAATAGATCCGAGCGCTTGCTTGGGTATATTCGATTATTTTTTGTCCAAACTCTGATAGATATTTTTCAAAACTTTTTGTCGAAGTAAGTCGGATCTTCCTACTAATGCGTAGGTCAGTATTTATAAACAGAAAGTAGCGAACTAATAAGATATCACTATTTTACCAATTTTCAATGATAGATATCACTACATCCTTAGAAAAAAATAAACAAATTATTATAAAAAAATATGTGCATTATTCCTTACCAAACATCGAATATTGCAATTTCGGAGAAAGAAAGTAAAAAAGGGACGGCTAGAAAAAAGCAATAAAATATTGGGCTTTTGGAATTGGTGCATAAATCACTTTTGCTCCTATTGCGTTTGGAATTATTAAATTTGTCTTGAAAATTAGGTGGAAAATACTAATATCGTTGAACTCGGTTACTAAAATCCGTGTCTTTTATATTAAAAGATGCATTAAAAGATTTGAAAATCTACATTGAAAGTGAGGTGTCCCAATCATAAAGAGACCAAGACAACTGTCTAAATACCACGTCAATAAGAAGGTCTCTTCTCTTGAATTAAGTGACCAGTTCAAAGTAATAATAAGCATATAAAATCCGTCGACTGGGCCCAAAAAAATTAGTAAATTGTTTTAAAATATTTATATTTTATTGTGGCTAATATAAGTACGAAACTCAATTATTAAATATAAATACTATGTTCTTTGTAAGTATAGCCCACCACATTGGCTTATCACGTACATATTCGCCTATAAAAAAAAATATGAAGAAGACGAAGAAAGATGCTCAGAAAATGAAAAAGGCGCACAAAGAATGCACCAATAGAGATCAGAAAATAGAAAGAAAAAAGAGCAAATAAAAGAGGGAATATATCCACTTTGGTCCAGATTTTTAGTTTTATATTACATTTATAATTTCTCTATTTATATAAATAAAAGTATACACCGTTATTAGTCTCGTGTAGTGGGCTCAAGTTAAACTTGTTTTAACTTGGGACTGAAGCACGTAAATTTTAGTCTCTTATTTTACTTTCCTACAAATTATTATATTTATTTTTTGGCATGATTTATAACATAAATCACATTAGTAAAAATATAAACTATATCCATACATAATATATATAAATTAGAAGCATCAATATTGCACAATTAATGTTTTTATTTGTCATCTCATTTGAAATATAAGTTAATTTCTAGTGACAAGACAACTTTTTCTTTTTCCTTTTTTTTTTTTTTTTTGAAAATAAATATTTTGGCAGTATATATATATATATATATATATATATATATATTATCCGCAAGTGTTGTTTCACATTATTTAGTTACTTCGTGCAACAAACTTCTTTGCAGAAACGTCATCATGAAGAGGAAGGGCTTGGGTGAAGGAGCAACGCATGTTCCTCAAAATCGCAACATGGGCTCGAAGATTTCTTGACTTTAAAAGACCATATGATTTCATGGCTTGAAAATAATGGCCATTGATAATAAGATTGCTCAATCAAAGCTTTCCTTATTTGCTATCATTTTATTAGTTTCCCTTTCATATCTGTGTAATTAAGTTAAGTCTTTTATTAGTTTTATTTTCATTTCCTTTGCTGCAAATGGCCGTTACTTATTGAGGCCTTTAAATTTTAAGCTTTGGCTCATGTGGAATTTATGGAATGAAATAAGCTATTAGCTAATTGGTTTTTTCTACCACGAGTGAGAAGCAAGTCTACCTCGCACCCCTTGAATATGGTTGGTACCGCGACTGTTTTCATCATATTAAAATTATTGCGACAAATTCAAACTTATTATTGTATAGTGACATAATCATATGAGATCCCATGAGGCCAGTCTACACTTTTTTAAATGGCAAAATTGCTATTTCCAATATTAAATGAAGTAAAATGCCCAAAAGATGCCTTATTCATCATAAACTATTGAATATATTAACAAATAATAAACTAGGCATCTCAACAAAAGCTTAAGCGTTTATATAAAATGGTAGCACATTAGATAACATGACATCTGAGCAGATAGATATATAAGATGGTAACACAAACGAGATAACGTTTTAAATATAATAATAAATAATATAACGCACATCTTTCTAATAGCTTAAACTTTTAAATAAAATGATCCCACATCACCTAACGTAAAACAATGATATTCATCATAGTGGCACATTTTAGGAGACTATCAAAAGTTTTTTCATTGAAATATTTCAGAAGTTCGAATCTTTAACAGCCCAAAACTAAAATAAGATGGAAATAATAATTTAAAAAAAAAAAAGACATTTTTATTAATTATGAGGTAAAACAAACACATGGTACTGCAATCTTTTCAAGTGAATTACAATTATGTGCCTTTCCAACAATTTCTCTTTCATTGATGCATATACGAAAAATAAATAAAAAAATAGAAAAAAAATTTAAAAATGCCAAAAAAGTAATATATATATATATTATGATAATTGGAAAAGAGTCTTGACATTGTAAGGGCCAATATCAGGTGAGCTTCCGGCCCATATGAGAGCCGCTAAATCAGTATAAGTCATCTCCGTGGGGTGAACTGAGTCCCAAAATAAATGCTCTTTTGGGTTAGAGCAAAGTTCATATGCTGTTAAATTTCCTTGTCCTCCACAGCTAAATATTCCTCTAAATAGTCCTGTTCCACAACATGCTGTACTTGTTTCCTTGAAACCTATAAAGTAAAAAAAAAAAAATCATTATTATATGTTCAAAAATATTCATTATATGCGAAAATGCAACAAAATGATATCGTGATGGTCTATTACGCTAAACTAGCCTAGCCTAGCCTGTCGGGTTGTGAGTGATTTTCTTAAATAATAATCCATCATTTATCACGACCTGGAGCAAATTTGAAACACATGAGGGTTTATTGTATTCAGCCGATCGACATGCTATTGGTTAGGCTAGGAGATTTGTAATATTTATATTGTGTTTTGAACTTATTTATATCTTGGGTGTATAACCTTTATTGAAGATATGCTCCTAGACACTTTTATATTTTCGAAATTTTCAAAAAAAAAAAAAAAAAAAGAAAAAGAAAAAAAGGAACCAGTTTTGAATTAGAATCGAAACTGTTTATTTACCTCAAAAATAAATAAATATTACTACAATTGATCGGATTAAATGTTTTGTGTGAATAATATGATGTGTGGCTAAATTCAATTTAAGAAGGAATAATTTTAAGGATTTACCATAATTAGTTGGGTTATTGATCCTTTTGTCCAAGTTGGTGTACATGTCGAAAAGCCCGTATTTGAAATCAGTGTATTGTAGTGCTAGTCCCGCTAGGGCTTGTGAGAGTTGTAGGTTATGTAGCAACACGAGCTGTTGCACTTGTAGGAAGCACGTCCCATTGGAATTTACCGCTGCTTTTACAACCGGAAAGCAACCTAAGGGTCCGACGTTGTTAATTGCAAATTTACGACCTCCTAGCCTGTATATCTCCTGTAAAATTGACCGACAATAAATTATCATGAGAACAATTCCATGGTTATAATTTTAATCCAATAACTTTTTCTTTTCTTTTTTTGTTTGTTGAAAAAATAGTACTTACTTTAATTACGTTAGTAATGTTTCCGACCACCAAGCTTACGTATTGAGGGGTGAGAACTGCGGGATTAGTTGATAAAGGATAGAGATAATCGTTTGTTCCTATGTTGAATATATACACACCCTTTGATAATATTGCCTTTGAATTTCCATCCCCAAATTGTTGTCTCAATTTTACAATCACTTTCTTGTAATTCTCCACTTGTTTTTCGAGACTTATTACCTGCCAAAAAAAAAAAAGTTGAGATAAATCGTTCACAAACCATTTGTTTATATTATAATAACGATACTGTTACATTTTGATGCATGCCCATTTCCAGTAAAATCTCGTATATTTCATGCTTGTCTATTAGTACTGTTTATTTCTATACATGACTAAATAAATAAACATATATAGGTAAAATATTTCGCAGGAAAAAAGCTGAATCTACAATAAAAACTTATTCGAAAAGGGCAAAAGGATATTATCATAAGCAAGGGTGACGATATTTTGGGGAAAAGAATACTTACTCTTCCTTGAAAAGTTTCGTTTAGAGCCCCAGCTCCCGCACAAGCAAAATCTACACCCGTCTTGTATGATGTCAACCCTAGCTGTAGGAAAGGCGGTGGTAATGATAGATTTGCGTATTCAGCTGCTCGTAATAAACCCAAAATTGAAAGTAAGTACACCCAGAACCAAAGACGCTGGAAATTTTAATTTAGTGAAATTTTATAGAGAGTGTGAAGCTAATGCACTTTGACAAAATGAGAGACTCATGGTTTGTCATATTAAAGAATATCATATATGTATATTTGACAGGAGCAAAATGTAATTAGGTTTAAAAAATTAAGGCCCGATGGTAATTAATTACCGATAAAATCTGGAATCAAGCGGCCATCACAAAAGCGTCCCGTGGGCTTCTCGAAGAATGTCTCTCCGTATGGTGGGATATTTGCGTGCAGAGTAGCAGTAGAAAGATAATTGCTATCACCAGTATCATAGAATGAATCGCCAAACACAAACAACCCCGTACCAAGTTTGGCTTGCACAATATTAACGGAAACTAGAAGCGCAATGATAACTAAAGAGAAATTAGAGGAGAGAAAAAATCTTGCCATGGCTTAGTTTGGTTTATTATTGTTATGTAATTTCTAATGGTTTGTGCTTTTCTTGGAGACAAGCTATTTATAGTAGTAGTAGACGTGTATTTTCCCATTTTTTTTTTATTATTATTATTATTTTACGCGATGGAGGGATATATAATTTTGACACGCAGTCATCATAGTTATATTGACTTCTCTATATTAAGACGTTGGTTTGATTGAACAAGTATATATTCCATTCGTAGAAGTCAATGGACAATTTTATGGACAAAGTATTTGGTTATAGAGTCGTACTTTTTTAAGAAACCTATGGATGTTGTTTTCTTAAAATATATTTTACAAAGTGCAAGTTCGTGCATGTAATCATATTAGTTGACCTAGTAAATTTAAGAACATTTGTTTTTTTTTTTATATTTAATTAGTAAACAAAAAAATGCTGGTGTGATAGCACTATCTAGTACCATGCAATTTACAAAATACGTACACATAAGAATGTGATAGAATAAAATTTAGTCCTAGTTATCATGTAGCTAGAGAATTAAAAATAGCGTATATTACATAAATAGCTAGGTATATATAGGGTTTCTGTATAAATTTTATACACAATTTTTAATTATCAAAATAATTTATAGAAAAATAGTGTGCCAAGAGTGTATTGGAAGTGTCAAGGTACGTACGTGCGTGCTTGTTTTTACCTTAATTAAAGATAATCCATCATTTCTTCTTTAAAACAATTTTCATATGTAATTTCTCGATGAACACAATTTATTTATATATGTGGCAAAAATTAATAACGACGCTCAGAGAAAAGACTCATCAATAAATAACAAAATGTACTTCATTCTCCCGAAAGAAAAAAAAAGATTTATCTGTAGTAGTCTCTAAATTGGTATTATATATCCCTTGGCAAATATTTTGTAACTGAGACTTTCAAATATAGTATCAAAATAATGACGTCCTTGCAATTAAAATTTTTTTGTAAAGTCCTTTGGCACATGGTGGGATTTAATTAATTTTGTTTTTTTAGAGTTTATTTCAGTTTTTATTTATTCCTTTACATTGTATATATTTTCCCTCACAATAATTTATAGCTGTTGAAAAAGGTCTAGCCAGCGGATGGGGTTTAAATCTTAGAAACTGTATATGTTCCTTTTAATCACCAAAACCCTTTGTGTTGGCCAACTAATTTAACTAGGTCAACTGTGTGTAATTTCGAAAAGTTATTTCGATAAGGGTTCTACTTTTACATACTTTTATTTATAGTCGTAAAAATAATAATTAAAGTAGAAAAATTGAAAAAAATTATGCAAAATGAGCATTTCTAACGGTACCATGCAATATATAGGCTTCTATGTCCATGCAAAATCATAATAATACATAGCTCATTTTATAAATAATTTGTGGGTATTGAAAATAGTACTATGCATATTTAGTTACTTTAGTACATATTTTGCTTTAAAGTAATTAAATATATCTTCATGTCGTTAAATATAAGAAAATATAGTGCCATGAGGTTATTTTGTCTTGTACTTTCTTAACTAATTCCTTTATGCTTATTCCTCAAAAAATAACTTCTTCTTTTTTTTTTCCCCCTAAATTTAGTGACCTTTACTTGGTCCTGTACCAAATTTCACGTTGATACTAACATGTTTTACCCTTCTGAGTTAAAATCACACTAATTAATTACTTAACTTAATAGAAATGCGTAGCTATGTACATTCACATTAATTAGTCATGTACGTTTTATAATTTGTTTTAATAATACTCATAAGAATCAATCATAAAAATAAGTGCAAAAACAAAAATGAATACTGTTCGACTCACCAACACTTCTGGATTGGGTCCAATCCACAAAACAAAATATGTACATTTTTCGCTATATAAAAAGATGATTATAATTAGTATAATAAATTTTTTTTTTCTCTGATTCATTTTTCCTATTTTCTATCTATAAATTGAGCTAATAAGCCATATTTATATTGATCATTTAATGTGATTCATGCCACACATGTTTCACAACATAATTCATATTTTGTTCGGCTTTTTGTCATTTAATTTTGTTTGCGGCAATCGGTGCTTATTATAACTTTGAATTGGTCCAAAATTCAAACTATATTTAGAAGCTAAAATGACTTTGGTATATATTTCATGTGGGCAAATTGCTAATATTTAGAAGCTAAAATAACTCCATTGTAAATAGCCAACTGGTTGGATGTCCCTGTTTTTGAACCTATTTCCTTTTCTCTTTTTGTAACAAAAAGAAGAAAAAAAATAATGAAATTTGCTGTCCTTGTTGTTAATATATACCGTCACGTGGCGATTGATTTCTCATTAAAGTTTATGATTTACTAAAAATGGTTAAAATTGTGATTATAAAAAAAAATATTTAAATTACATTAATACTATTTCAATTGGCTTTAGTATTGATCAGGGTTAGATTCCGGTTACACAAATTTTATACAGCTCTGATATCTATGGACGGATTCACGAATTTGTTGGGGTAGCGATTCTCCCTAATAATTTTTAAAAAGAGAAACCACATATCTCATATTTTAATGCAATTTTTTCTTTTTATATGTGATTTTATTTTTTCCTGATCCCCCTCTCACATAATACTAATATTTTAACTTCCCATAATCATATGCCCGATGTTCACATGTGCATTAATTTTTTTAAACATGCGCGGATATAACTACATTAGCTTTATTAACAAGTAAATTTGCAGGTGTGATCACAGATATACATATATATATATATTTGTCCAAGGCATGTTTAAAAATAATTAATGAGCATGTCTTGATAAAAACACATTCTACATTCAAGGCTCATGTAATTACTTCAAATCTGAATTTTTATTTCTACTGCTTGGTCTTTTTCCAATATAAGAAGCCGTATATATATATATATATACAACTCTAGAGAAATACAAACATGTAGCTTGGTCTTTTCCGAATTGGATATGTGTAAAAATACCAAAGTCTTTGCTTACAAACTGTCTTCGTGGTATGGAATGTGGCCTAATGCAATATTCAAAATGAGTCATTTATATGATACCAAAGTCTTTGTTTTTATTTCTACTAAAAATACCAAAGTCTTTGTTTTTATTTCTACTAAACCTCTTCTACTTGCATTCTAATTGACTCATTTATATGATATTATTATACACGAGTGATGATATGTCAATATTTATGTTCGATATACCTACCCAAAAGAATGACACCCCTTGGGTTCTTGCCGGTTTGCCTAAAGGAGGCTGATTCTAGATCATGAGCGATTAAACGCTGCCAATCGGACCAGAACTTGGACTGGTTGCAGGGTTTCCCGTTGAATTGGCTGGTCCGGATTTAAAAAGGGTATTTGTAAATGGTTACTTAGTATTGGTTTGTTTGGTTGAACCTTTTAAATAAATATATTGTGTAAACAAAACTAAAAAAAAAAAAAAGGATTCATCCAGCTTTGAACTTTCAATTTATTTGCTCTAAAATGACAAATATGATCAGCTTGGAAACTGAGTAGCAAAAAATCGTCTAACTTTAAAAAAAAAAAAACTGAATATTTAGACTTATAAGCATTGGTACAGATGGCTAAGATTGAAAGGCTCAGCAATTGATGGGCCCCCAGCCCACATTTGATGGGCCATAATATTGTAAGCCTTTTGAGTCAAGTGATAAGAGTCCCAAAAGACATATTGATTTGGGTTCTCACACAGCTCAAATTCCTTAATTGGTGGCCTCTTTCCTCCACAGCTAAAAGTTCCTCTAAACCTCCCAATCCCACAGCATGCTGTTTTGCCTTCCTTGAAACCTTAATAAGATTTAGGGGGAAAAAAAAGATAAAATTAGTGGAACAGAATTACAATTTCATCATCTAATTAAAACAAACAACTCTCTAAAGTTGGTTGAGGTTGAAATGAATTCAGCTTGCACGTAATGAAAGTGTCGAAAAAGTAATATAAATGATTCCTACTCAAAGCTTGAGCTCGGATTTTTAGTAGAATTGGCCACTTAACAATAAATGATAGCGAAGAAGCTCTATATGAATGATCACATGAATAAAGATATGAGATATGTGAAAAGTACCATATTCGGAAGGGTGATTAATAAGTTGGCTCAAAGTGGCATTGAAATCATAAAGGGAGTACTTAAAACCCATTAATTGGTGTCTTAGAAGTGAAAGCTCCTTTGAGAGTGCTTCATTGTGTAACTTTGCTAGTGTTGAAGCTGCTGCTTCTAAACAGTCACCATAGCTTCCTTTTTGAAGAGCTCTTAAACCTGGAATACAACCCAAGGGTCCTACATTCATAAACCCAAATTTCCTTCCTCCTCTTCTATAAACCTCCTGCCAATATTAATAATAATTAACCCCAAAACAAAAAAAAAAAAAAAA
>MKEJ01002995.1:0-22753 GCA_001753735.1 Embelia ribes
GGCTGAAAAATAGGGGCCTTATACTATTGATCTAAGTAAATTTTATCAAGCTTACATGATCTTCCCAACTTTTACTGAAATCAAGTACGCAAGCACGAAGTATATCTTCCAATATCTGAATGGTTCATTGAGATTGGCCATCCATTTGATGGTAAAAAGTCATATTTAATGAAGTTTGGTCCCCAAAGTTTCTTGAAGTCCCGACCAATAACACAAAGTAAATCGAAAGTTATGGTCAGACACAATTGACACAAGAATTCCTTATAATCAAACAATCTCATTGATATACTTCTAACATAGGAAAATGTGCAGACTTCGTCATTTAGTCTACGATCACCTATATAGCATTATTCCCTTGTAGTGACATAGGCAAACCCATTATGAAATTCATTGTGATCCATCCCCACTTTTACCCGAGAATTGGCAATAGTCTAAGCAACCTACCTGGATGTTTGTGTTTAGCCTTTACATACTGATATATCAAACAACCCAATACTAACTTCACTACGTCTTTCTTCATTCCGGACCACCAAAAATTTCATGCTATGTCATGAAATATTTTGGTAACCCTGGATGCACCGCTAAATGCGAATGATAAGATTTTTGGAAAACCTCATCTCGAATAGATACTGGAACAAATAAATGATTCTGAAATTGTGTCATGCCATCCTCCACCATCGCCCATTAATATAGACTATACTTGCTAGGAAGGCTAATACGATAAACATCAGACTCATCATCGACATGTTGCAGTTCAACTATGGGAGTAATCAAAGTCAATATGACTTCAATCGTGAACAAAATAGCTCAATCTCCCGCTTCTTATATGCAATCCAACCTGAACTCATTCAATACCATTATCATCTCCCATTCATTCATAGCCAGAAAAGCAAGAGAACGCCGAGTCTTATGACTCAATGCATTTGCTACTATGTTTGCCCTTTCCAGGTGATACTCGAGATCAAAGTTATATTAATCTAGGTGTTCTATCCATCTATGCTGACACATATTCAATTAGTGTTGTGTATACACATACTTGAGAAATTTATGGTCAGAGAATACCTCAAACTTTTTACCTTAGAGATAATGATGCCAACACTTCAACGTGAAAACTATCGTACCAAGTTCGAGATTATGAGTAGGATAGTTCTTCTCACTTACTATTAAGTGTCTCGATGTGTACGCTACCACCTTCCCAAGTTGCATTGATATGAAACCAAACCCTTCCTTAGATATATCGCAATATACCGTGCAGTCAATGCCTTAATCCAAAATAATGATAATTGGAGCAGAGGTCAATAGTGCTTTCAAAGTGAGAAATAACTCATCATACTTTAAGTTCCACTCTAAGTTCACCATTTCGTAAGTCTCATCATTGGGGCCACCAAATAAGAAAAATCTTTGACGAACCGACAATAATAACCGGCCAATCCTAATAAGCTACAAATTTCAAATACCTAGGTCATTCCCAATTGGTAACGGCCATGATTTTCGAAGGATTAATCGCTATGCCAGTTTCTGAAACTACGTGACCAAGAAAATGAATCTCGCTCAACAAAAATTTGCATTTCAAGGACTTCACATAAAAGTACAAAGAACAAGGCAAAGATGTTCTTGGTGTAATGAGAATATTATCAATGAATACAATAACAAAACGATCAAGATGTGGTTGGAAGATTCAAATCATCAAGTCCATAAATGCCACAGGGGAATTCGTTGGACCAAATGGCATCACGAAAAATTTATAATGTCTATATCAAGTTCAAAATGTCGTCTTCTCGATATCTTCCTTTTCTCACCTACAACTAATGATAACTTGGCTGCAAATCAATCTTAGATAAGAAACGACAACCACGCAACTGGTTGAAAAGGTCATCAATACGTGGAAAAGAATATTTGTTCTTCACCGTCACTCGATTCAACTTCCGATTGTCAATGGAAATACGTATCTTGTTATCCTTCTTCTGTATGAACAACACAGGAGCTCCCCAAGATGAAGTTCTAGGCCGAATAAACCCCTTCAATTTTAGATCATCTATCTGGCCTCGTAGCTCCTCTAACTCTGCTGGAGCAAAATGATATGACACTATAGAAATAGGATTAGTCCCCAGTACCAAATTGATAGCAAATTCAACCTCTCGCTCAGGAGGTAGTCCACTAAGGTCATCGGGAAACACATCAAGAAAATCACAGACAATCAGTAAAGACTCTGCCCTCGCAATAACTTCCTCCATAATAGAAAGACTAGCCAACATCACAGAAAGACTAGTCAATGCATGATACGTATAAGGAAGCAAATAATCACGCTATCCTGGAAACAAATGCTGACTTTTGCAGGAGTTCTTATCATCACCTTATGCCTTTCACAATCCATAATAGCATGAAAATCCATCAACCAATCTATACCTATAATGATATCGAAACCTAACATGTCAAATACTACAAAATTATATACAAAAATATAATCTACAATGAGAATCTCGCACCCCCAACATATACGATCAATACAGAAAGTATTATCTCCTAAAGTATCAACATACATAGGGGTATCCAAACACTCCATAGGGAACTTCAACATAGATGAAAAACTTAAAGAAAAAAATGAACGTGATACATCAGTATCGAATAATACATGTGTCCATGTAGATAAGAAAGGTAAGATACCTTAAACAACGAAAGACTCAGATACCTTAAACAACGGAAGACTCAACAATATCTACAGCCTGAGGTATTGCATAAGCACGGGTCTAAGATGACTGACCCTGTTGAAAACCACCTCGCCCAACACTACTCTGATAGCTCCTATGAACTACACCGCCACTCTGACGAGATGAATAAGAAGGAACAGTAGGCAATGGGTTATGGGCTACTCCAGAAGAAAAAAAGCTGCTACTACTGACGACCCAGTGCAAGCTACAACAGAGAAGCCCTCAAGATATTACTACTACATATGGCCCCTCTGGCCACATCTACGACAAGGAACCAAAGGACAAACTGCCTGAACATGTACTTCCGAACCACACATATGACAAGCTGGAGGAAAAGTGCAATAACGAGCAATATGACCCCGATGACCATACTGAAAGCAACCTATCCCTTGTACAGTTGAACCTGAAGAAGTAGAGAAAACAGGTTGAGATCACCCGCAAGAAGAAGAAGAAAAGTCACCTCATAACCTTTTCTTACCACCACCACCACTAATACTAGAACTATTTCCACTACCACCGCCATTGCTACATGGCCACCATGAGTACCCGAACCCATATTCGGGCCTTGAACAGACTGCGACAGCAAAATAGAAGGTTGATCCAAAGATCAAGTAGAATGAGAAACATTAAACTCCAAGGGGTTGTTCAAGTAGTCAATTACTTGGAGTTAGTACCTTGAAGTATGAGGTTTAAGGTTCAATTCCCATAAGGATGATTTCTTGGAGGCCACACCCCCCTAGTGTAAAAAGTTAGTGATTAACCCTGATCTATATTAGGAAATTTCGAGAGTGCGGGGCATGGGTCCTATGGGATTAGTTGGTCAAGCATAAGCGGGTCAGGAACCCAAAGATATCAAAAATGAAAAAAATAGAGAAACATTTGCCTACTGCTTGTAAACCAAGTTGTATTCTATTTTAATACTACACCAACGCACCTCTTAAAGGTGTCATGAAGACCCGCCATCATATGGACTGAATAGAAGGTCGCAACCCATTCTTGAACCAATGGTTACGCAACTTCTCTATCAAAACAAGTTCAGACACATACCAGGAAAGATCAGTGAATGAAATTTGGTACCCTTATACCATTGAACCCTTTGTACGAGGTTCACGAACTCTTCCCGCTTTCTTTCGTAAAGCATCACAAGGGAAAATTCCTTTAAGAATAGCTCATAAAAAGCAGTCCACGCTATGCCTTCGAGCCCATTTACTTCTTCTTGGCTCTCCAATACTTCACCACTTTACCCCAAAGAGAAAATGGTGCCTTCTCGATCATTAGATTGCCATCAACTATGTGGAGGGATTTGAAAATGCTCTCTACTTCTATAATCTAATCTTCTGCAAAGATAACCTCACCGTCACCTTGAAAGATGGAAGGATCTTTCATTCAGAAATACTTTTACAGCGAAGATGTCGAGTCTCATCACTTTCCCTTGAACTACATGCCATGCGATTCAAATCCACCTCCAAACCTTGAAGCATGCTATAGGACTCCAGAGGTTGAAGTCCTTTAATATTATCAAGTCCACCTTGAGGACGAGCTCATTGCGGAACTTGAGGTCGGGGTAAGGGAACCTCTTCTTCGGATTTTTCTAAGCTTTCCTCTACGCTTGTTGTATCTTCTGAGTTAGGAATGTTTTTCCTGTATCTTCGCTTCTCGTGCACAAGTATGCATTTGATGCACCTCATCCTCATTATGAACCTATCTCAACCACCCCTTCCATGCACATTTACTTTTCTTCCTCTCCATCGTCTACCACCACAATTTTCACGCCCTCACATAATCGCTAAACTTTACATTACAACAAAAGAGGAAGAAAATAGTCAATTTCATAATGTTACGATAGTATCAATACCAACACAAAACTATTACACATTAAGCCACACAAATAAGTTTTTACTATGTAAGCAAACTCTACTCATTCTACGCATTACTAAGCTCGCGACCCTGCCAAAACTCCTACCTACAAGCCACCAAAATTTATGTAACCTAGTTAGTTCCGAGACACCAAGTGATGTAAACTGAATTAAAGAAAAGAAATATAATAACGACAAATGATAACCCATAGCCCATCTTTTTTAGCAATCCATATATATATATATATATAGCCTACCTGTATGTATATAATAAGAAACAATATCAAAGTAAACTACAAAAGTTTACATTCATATCTTCAAGCTACTTACTTGTCTAAAAGGAACTAAAAGCCTTATACATATGTCCTGGCATCAACTATCAAATACAACATCAATAGAAGGCTACAACTACCACAGTATGTACAACATTTGTGTCTCGAATACAAAAATACATAAGTAGATAAGGCTATAACTCCTACGCTGCCGAAAGCTACATTAGCATAAGTATGTGCATACTACTCAAGCATGCTCTAAACTCTCCTCCATGCTTACAAAACAATATGAACAACAATATACAAAAGAAAGATGTATGGGTCAAATTCTTAGCAAAATGATAAAAATGAATCTATGAAGCCTATCTTACGGGTGCACATGTGGGTATACATAATCAAATTTTGAACAACAAATTTTTAAATAAAACCATGTTTTCTAACATGTAAGGTAATCAACTATTTCTTTAATGCCTTCAAAATTCTACGAATGCTACTATTTTGATTGAAATACAAATTTTACATTAATACATACTCTAAGCAAGAGGAGAGAAACTACTAGTTTTCTAAAATATATGTTATCAATATATATGATAAGTATATTATATTAATGCCCTTAATATGCTGCATGTACTACGACGGTGCCTATTTTACCAAGTAATAAAGCAGTAAATGATAAATATAACCTTCCTTACAAAAAATTCGAATATGAAAGTGATGACATATTCCACTTGTCAATGTACTACCATAAATTATATATCTCATAACTCAGATCCAGAATCTCGATTCTTGAATCACTAGTCATGAATCACATCACAATTCATATTGCGAACCACATCACAAATCACAATGGCAACTCAAGCCCCCGACTACAAAAGGGCTCCCAGCCCAGGGCTTCACTCATTCCATATTATGAACAGTACAAGAATGTGTAGGTGCCACGATCATAAGTCACAATCACAGTTAATAATTCCTAGTCTCGACTCCGAGCAATCAAGTCGCTCTTCTGATTCAGAGCTATTAGGAGTTCTCCTGACATATAGCTATCATGTACTATCCCCAAAAGATATAAGTCCACGAAGTTTTAGTTTGACAAAAGTTAATACTTAAAGCCCAAAAGAAAGTAGAGACTCATAGTCCCCTTTCTATAATACAAAACCTTGTTTTTGAAACTACTTGTTACACTTTTTAAATACCTCGAGGGTATACTTTATAAAACCCCATAACCATATTTTCCAATCTCGGAAATCATTCCTTTCCAAAACTCGTACTTCATCCTTTCCAAAACTTTGACATTATACTTTTCGAAAACTTTGAAATTATCATTTTCAATTTTCCAATTCATATCTTTCAAATTTCTTTCAAACTTCTCATATCAACCCCTTTTTCTAGAACTCGTATTCCCTGAACCCATATGAAATTTCCATGAGGTGTTACAATACTATCTTTCAACCTATATACTATAATTACCCGATGGAGTTTACATGCCTTGCATGTAAATACTATTATATATGCTATGAATTATGACAATAAAAGTAACATGCGTTTTAGGCCTTGTAATATTAACATAAGTTTTTAGACTACAAAAAATGTAGAAAAGTTTTTAAGCCATAAAAGAGTTACAAAGGTTTTGAGGCAATTTATGAGAAAAAAATAACTTTTTATGCCCTGAAAAGATGTATAAGTTTTATGCTACCAAGTTTACATTTACCCCTTGATTGAGTAGACTAAGAATACTAATTATAACAATTAATTCCCATGATTCACATACCTTCCATTAATATGACTCGATTCTTATCAAGAATGATCATGTTTTGAATATCCAGTAATATACTTATGCTACAAATGCTAACCAATATGCTTTGAATATATTTATGTTTATGCCATAATATATATATACATATATATATATGTATATTATACCATGGAAATCGATGATACTAACATATATGAAAACAACGTTTTCATATACGGAACCAATTTTGAAAATAATGACATGTTGCACATGTCTATATACATACAGAAACTCATATTTATGTTATTGTTCTAAATTTGCCCATACCTCGTAAACCTCCGAAATCTAACGAAGGAATTTACAAGCTCTAATCCGTAACCCCTCTTCTTTGCCCCTTGATTCGATCTAGCTATGTATTATACAAAGAAGTCATCTACAAGACAAAAAAAAAATCGAATAAACTATTTTCGCGTAAATTTGACACGGGAATCGAGACAAATTTAACGAGAATAGAAATTGTTGATATTTACATTAATACGTAGGCCTGATAATAGTGATAAGAAAGTTTATAAGGCTTAAAGTCCAACGATTAGCGGATTGAGATGATAAAGCCCCTTAAACGCCGAAACTTAAGCCTCCGAGACGATCTAGCAAATGAACTCGGATCGTAATGCACCTATACCTAAAAACGATCTATACAAGACGAGGAAGAATAAAATCAAATTTGTTTTGATGTACCCAAAGGATAGAAAAAAGGGGGAATAACAAATAAACGCGAGAAGAAATAAGGCTTACCTTAAAACAAAGCTCTTACAATGTAGACTCCGAAAATCAACTTTTTTTTTTCTTGCGTACGACCTCTTGATCTAGATAAAATGAGGGGATGAAGTATTGACGTTAGAAATCACCAAAATCTCCCTCTCTTACTCTATTTGCGGAAATGGGAAAAAATGAGGTCAAACATGTTTTAAAAAAGTAGTGGGGCCATACTGTCTATGACTATCAGTCATCATAAATGTGACTATTGGTAGTCATCTAACTACTGGTCGTTACCAATGAGTACAGGCTACCAAGGAAATCTTGGGCTTCTTTCAAGTGTTGTGACTATTGGTATTTACAATTTTAAGGACCGGTAGTCACACGCCTTAGAACTGCTACTAAACACTTCAAACCCCTTTTTCCCCCTTTACGCTTTTAATTGACTTTTTTGGCAAAAACATGAAACTTGTAGATAAATGAAATATCTTTCCAACGATATATCATATGTCTCAATTGAATTTACAATTTGGGAGATATTACCAAAATACCAATCAACTATCATGACTGTAACTCTTAAAACAACTTTGAAAGATAGTAAATGACTACGAATGAGTGTCAACGACTACAAATACAATGAAGGAAGATAAATAATATCATTTCAAATGATTAACACTATTACTTATATTCGTGAAAAATTTACCTGAAATTTTTGGGACGTTACATCCTCTCCACGCTAGAAAATTTCGTGCCCAAAATTAGCATAACTAACAAAATAGTATAAAGCATTGGAATCAAGGCATAAACAAACGAAGGAAACGACAACGAAGCATTTGTTCTTTCAACACTAAATACTTATCATCTGTACCTTATAAGTTGTCTCTTTTAACTTGAAGATTTGCAAGTCTAACAAGTGAAAATGAGTCTCGTATATACTTTTAATTTATCAAGGCATGTAAAATCAAATGACCAAAAAGACGGTAAGGCTAAACAAAAAGCAACCATAATGCATACTAATGAAATTACTATTCACATCTTTGGCTCCACTAGAACTTAATCCGTATGTATACGTTTCGTTAAAGGGACCGTAAATTACAAAAAGTCTGAATCAATAGCAATGATAGTACTTGGTGAACAAAGCGACAATAGTACTCCGTGAACAAAACAGCCAAAAGAAATGTAAGGAAAAGACTAACTACATACAAGATAGCTCAGTCTGATAGGGAAAAACAAAGTAACAATTTCCATGGTAACTTATACCAACTTACGGCATGACAACTTAATCTTACCCCCATAGAAATATGCGTAACATGATCATTTCCGCTCCTAAGTAAACATAATAGAATCATATACAAAAATATGATTTAACGTAATATAACCATATACAAAACTATGATCTCCATGAATCAACTCGCCCTCACGATATACTCTAGCAAAATGATAAGTATCTATAAATACATCTAGACACTACATGGACAAATCCAACATAGTAGTAAATCTAAATGCAATGAATGTCTTAATACATTCAAATCAATATAATGCCAACGCCTGATCTAACTTCACGTAACAAGTTAGAAAAGAAGGAGAACATCAATACTTGAATATATACACACACACACATATATATATATATAGAAATACGTATATCATAATATCACACATTATGATCTAACACTTAACATTTATGCACATATCAAGACTTATAATATGTATTAGTGTTATAACTTATATACTATCACCCATTATGAATACAACACATCAAAGCATGTAAGCACTTAATACTACGAAAAGTAGTCTTAACTCGCTAATTGCTCATCACTTAGCATAACCTTATACCAGAACGCCTCGGTTTTCTTAACCCGATTAGTTCTGATATCAACCTGTCATGCCCTGCAATCCAAGACCCGGGGACATGAGATAAAAGAAAAGAAAAAGAAAAAGAAAGAAAATAACGAAAATACAACTTAATATACTTTCAACGCTTATTGCACTCCGAATTTCCAACCTTAAAACTCAATGGCACGACCCCGAAAATACATAAAGAAATGAAATGAGCACTTACATACATATTACAATTGTAAACCCCTGTTTACATATACACTTACAAGCTATAGGCTTGCCTAAAATAAAGAAAGGAAAATGTACATATACATTACCAAATACCTCATCTATAGGAGGCTACAACAACTAGCATAGTCTGATACAAATAGCCTAAAATAAACATCTAGCATATATGTATATTGCCATCTACGCCATCGTATCAAACCTGTCATGAGCTATACTCCAAACCTGCAAAACAATTTATGAACAACGTACAAAATAAAAAAAAAATCGTATGTATAAAAAATCAACAATATGATAAATTTGACAGTAAGTGGTAAATAGGCATGTAAAATGAACACAATCATTTTATAAATAACCGCATAAAGTAAAGGTAAACAAATTCAACCAAGACTTGTGAAAATACATCTACATATAAGAACATATCTTGTCTAAGCCAAATACTTATAATTGCAATATATGCATACGAAAACTTATCTCGTCTTTACTTTAAAAGAAAATTGGGACTTATCCCTTTGCTTTTCTTTAAAACAAATATGGGCATTTCTAATGCCCTTTCTTAAAACAAATGGGCATTACTTATTGCCCTTTTTCTTAAAACAATTTGGGCATTTTGTATTACCATGGGTAACTTATTCCCATATACTTGTGAATGTAAATAGGGTCACTTATTCTGTTATGCTTATGAATTGGGAAACTTATTCCCTTATGTACGTGAATTGGGTAACTTATTCCCTCATACACATGAATGTACATGTTATAATACTTATGAACATGTATGCTAAATTGGCAATTTACTTTGATGTTATATATATTTTTCTGGGGTTGGCGCTGATCTTCTTCATTTCTTTTTATTTGCCCTGTTTATTCATATTATTATAGGCAGGCTATATGAATAAATTATGATGATGATGCGATTGTTGTAGTTATATGTAATATTGCTATTGCAGTGCAATTAGATGTTATAGCGATGATGGCGTGAAGATGATCTTTTTCTTTCTTTTCGTTTTCACTTTTTTTTCTTTTCTTTTCTTTTTACTCATGTTCCCGGGTCACAGATTTTGGAGCGTGATAAGACATCCCTAAGATTGTCTTATATGTGATTCGATAGACCCATAGAGCATCAATTAAGCCGTCGGACCAATTCTTTCGGTTGGGATTAATTATCTTCTCAAGTATTCGATCACGGGGTTGGCCACCCAATGACGGAATTGAGGATTCGGGGTTAAACTTTTCATGACTTACAAAGAGCAGCGGTTGGACTCCATGTGAAGTAGAGAATCAAGTGGACATATATCTTTTCGAGACTCCGTAACATCTTATTGGGCATTAGGATGCTACAAGTAACTTTTTGACTTTATTAAGTTTTTGTTTCCTTTTCAAATGACAGATGATATTTTGTTGTTTAAGATTAGGCAACTAGTTGCATATGCAATTTTATAGTCCTTTAACTTCAGAGAGGAGAAGTCAATCTTTGCTATGATATTTCATTATTCTAAGTTTCTTTCAAAACCAACCTTTCTTGCTGACAATTATTATTATTATTTTTTTTATGTTATAGCAAATATGAGTCTTGCTCTTTTTACAAATTTATGATTAACCATAAAATTTTAATTACAAGTATTAATATTTAACAGATGAAGCTAATCAGTGATAGGAAGAAAAATATATAATAGATTATCTTAGAAAATTGAACATTAATTTGAAAATATGTAAAATAAACTGATAATGGTATACATTATCAGTTTTGCGTATGACAATATGAAGCTGATTGATTACACGCCAATGTATTTTAGTACTACCTCCATCCGCGGGGGACAATTTTTAAATTAAAATATTAAAAAATAATAAGACATTTTTATTTTAGAACATGCAATCGTTAAAATAAAATATATTTTTATTATTGCCCTTTATAATTATTAGGAGCAAAGTTGAGTCAATTGGTCAAATTTGGAAATTTATTTTCAATTCAAAATGTAAATTTGAAATTATCTAAAACTATTTATCAATTCAAACCATCTAATTATTTTTTGACATGGGAAATGCTGTAACATATGTCGAAATGTTATAAATATTTCAATACCTAGATTTTTTTTTCTCTAAAATAGTGAACCAACAATATTTCCATAATATGCTATTAATGTATAATTGTTTTCCAATACTTTTGTTTCAATATGCATATCAATTTCCTATGTATATTGTATCGTCCAATTTCTACAAGCAAGGTTTAATTGAGCATTCACGTTGAATTTTCAACTTTAAGGTTCTGTTGGATTACTTTAGAAACCAATAATGACTTGGCTTAACTTGTTGAAAAACAAGAGATGTAACTAGGTATTCTATAAGTATATTGAGTGACGCAAAAATCTAATGAAAAAGACATGTGCCGGATAAGATGAAAACTTACACTCCCTTTTGTTTTATTTATTAGAAAACTATAAAATAATGCTGACCGAAGTACAAATTGAAAATTTTCAAAAAGAAAAAAAAGAAGAAATGTATTACAAATAGATAAAAGGCCTATTATACACAAATCTGAAAAGGAGTTTGTCTATGTAAAAAACAAAGGGAAAGGAAAATGTGCCTGATCATGATTGTCAAAACACTAGTCACCTGAAGCGTATTTGATATATTTTGAGGTGGCCGAATAATAACCTTACAAACCAAATTCGACTGATTTCAGCACATGATAATTTGTCCATGAAACTGGAAATCAATCAACTAATTTTCAAGATCGGTCGACTGATTTAAACGGATTTCATTTTGAAGGAAAATGAGAAGTTGACGAATGGCAACACCTTAGCCACGAGTTTCATTTTGAAAACACTATAAATACCTACATGTGAGTGAGTGAGGTGAGAGTGAGAGTAAGAGTGAGGGAGAGAAGAAAATAAAGAAACCGAGCTAAACCCCAACCACTCGATGCAATAACCAAGTTGAATAAGCCTTAGATGCGAGCATACTAATGTTTAACAGGCTGAGATGTCACCTTTAAGGTAAGGTAAACTCTACACCTGTGTACATTCCGTAGCAAATTTATGAGTATGATAAATTATAAGTGGAGATATCGACTTTCGGTGTAGATTTTGATGCAATCTTTGGAAGAGGACCCCTAAACCTAGCCTTGAAAAAAGTAGTGTCAAGCTTCCTTGTGATGCTCCAACACGAGAACTAGTTAAGAATTTCGAGGTAAACCTTGATGAGTTACATTTTTAAGATGGCACAGGGTAGATTAATTGACTAATTAGCTTTATCAGTCGACTAATTTTGTCAAAAATTTTGAAAACTGAGTAAAATGTGTATATGTTTTCAGTTTCGAGCCATGTAACCCTTGAGATGTAGAAGTTTGGTGACTACGATGATAAGACAACCCTCGCATGTGAGTTACATGACCTATCAGGACGACTTCTTGAAGGGACAGAGGTACAGTTAGGCTATTTCCCTGGTATAAATCTAGCAACTTTTTAGATTTTAGCTAAAACTCTATTATTTTATACATTACAAAAAAAAATTCTATGCATGCATGATGAATTATATTAAGGCGTGTAGAGTAGGAATGCATGTGTTCTCTACTTGACCTATAACAAATTTGAGGCAATGTTAATGTGTCATAGTAAGGTCTAAGGATTAGAAAAGATAGATGAAGTAGTTGAAGTAATGTAGTATTGTTAATGTCACGTCCTACCTCTTGTAAAGCCCAAGTGGCAAGTGTGATCCCTTTTATATATAATACAATATGAAAAGAAAAATTGCATAAGTTAGTCTACTAAATAACATGATAAATGTGATATTATATGGTGTCATTAAGTGTAAAATTCCACATAAAAGAATGAATGCAATACAACTTTAATGCAATGCAACTCGACACCTACTACATTTCACTACGAGACTTCAACTTCTAAAAGATTGGGACTAGAGTCTAAATTTGTTTTCATCTAACATAAGGTTCCTTCTTGCCTATATTATAAATCCTTCCTTTCGTGGAACATTTATAGTTTATGATCAGATTTTCCGACTTTCACGGTAAGGAGCTGAGCCTTCTCTTTGCTTTCTTCTAAAACTTCATAAATTTGACATTTGTCCCGAAAAGAAATAGAAAATGACTCAATTGTCCATGAATGCAATTCAAACTTCCTTCAAATATAACATGTTCAAAGCTTCAAATGTAAATATCCAAACTTCGTAATTAACTTCGATAAGAAATTGAGCTTCAGCTCCTTTATATAAATATCAAATTCTTCTCTTCACTTCTCTTGAAAATTTCTTTTCAATGTTTCAATATTTAAGAAAATCATTTCCAAATGTATAATTTTTCAAATTCATCACTTTGATTCAAAACATAAACAATGCTACATCAATGAATGAAATACCATTACATATAACAATGTGATTTATTCTACTTCTATTCATATTTTATTCTACACATAAATAACTTCAAATAGTAAGCAATTTACTTCTATTTCACTTCAAAAAAGTATGCTTCTACTTATAAAATTTACATGTAAGGAACACACATAGACTCACGCATATATTGCTATTTTGTAGCCTAATCCCACCTATTATTACGTTAAAATGCTTTCGAAAGCTAATCATTGAATAGCCTCAAATTTCCTTCTTGTTCACCTGTAGGTTTGATCTAGCTATCAAACACGAATAAACTCGAACCTACATATAAAAACAATCCCATCGGAATAAGTAACAAGAATAACTAATTTATTTCGGCGAACAATAAAGTGCAAAAATAAATGAAAATTGAATGAATAAGATGGGGACTGAAACTTACTTCAAAACGATCTCTATGCTTCAAGGATCGATAATTTCTACTTCAATCTGATAGACAACTACTGATTCAATATGGTATTAGAGCTTGAAAGTTGAAGAAAAATGACACCCTTCTTTCTCTATCTCTCCCCCTTTTTGATCGGATGGGGAAGAAAAAGTGAGTTAGGATATGACATAAAGTTAATAAAGTACACTTCAAATCTGCCCGATATAGTTGGCAGATTCTTCAAATTAGTCGACTTATTTCCTATCAGTCGACATATTTCTTATGTCAGTCAACATATGTGCCCCCACCTGAGAACAAAATCGCTAGAATTCAATACATGAATAAGTTGATATATATCTCTCAACAGTCGACATATGTTAAATCAATCGACATATTCTCTATATCAGTCGACTGTTTCACCTACCTGAGAACCAGAACTCTTTGGAGCTTTTATGTACCTAATAAGTCGATATATTCTTCAATTTAGTCGACTAACTAATTCCCTATTAGTCGACTTATACTGTAATCAGTCGACTTATTCCCCTGCAGAATGCATTATCCAACAATACTATTCAAAACTAAGGCATTAACACTAATGCCTTGTAACACCAACTTCACATGATTCTCGACACCAATATCCATACTATGCATTAACACACAACACTTCAACGCTAAGGGTATAACCTCAATAAGCTAATAAGAGAGTAACATATATACATAGGAAGCTACAACTATTCGTTCAATATACATAGACCCTATGGATTACAATGAGATTAGTGACCCTGATAAAATAAGGAAACTCTATGAGATCCAGGTAGATTCAGACTTAGAAGAAGAGAAAGAAAACTTGGATAACAAAATTGGGCAAGATAATTCTCCCAATAATTTTGAACCCATAAATAATTTGATAGTAGATGACGAAGAAGATTCCAAAGAGAATTTTGAAAATTTTGAATTAGAAGCCAGTAATTATATGGTAGAATCCATTGAAGGTGAAGACATGAATGAGGAAGAAGAAGAAAAAGAGGAAGAAGAGGAGATGGAATGACCTATGCAAGCTAACCTTCTACGTGGCCTGATGTCCAACAGTATATACAAAACTTGAATTTTCAAGCTTGATCAAATTTTGAAGATGCGTACAATTTGAGAAATGATATGGAACTCAATAGGACAAATGAGTGATTACAACGAATAAGGAAAGAGATCATTAATGCTTGTATGTAATTTGCTAATATACTGCTTTCGACCTTTCAAGCAGATATAGATTTGACAAGCGCACCTTGATGGATAACATTACTAAAACCGCATTTCGAGACATAGGCATAACTAGTAAATGGGAGAAACTTGAGATGGCGCTATGCTACTTACAAAGTGAAGTGGAGCATGGTGACATGATACGATGGTGGCATATTATAACATTAGATAGATTTAAATAGCTTTTCAAATAACGTTACTATAATCAGACTGTGAACGAAGAGCGATGACAACATTTCATAAACTTGCGCCAAGGACTTCATACCATCTCTAGATATTATCGAGATTTTGAAAACCTTTGTAGATACACTCAGAGTTTGTACAAATGGAGCTGTAGCAGATGTTAAGATTTCGCAATGGGCTAGTACCTCAAATCCAAGATATGATAGATCATCTCCAACCCTATGATTATGAGTCCATGGTAAATCTGGCTAGAGAAGCTGAACGTATGTTGCCTTGAGATATACATATACCTTTTGCCTTGAGAAGTAAAAATAAGACTATTCCCTTGCAAGAATCAAGTGTTCTAAAAAAGAAAGACGATGAAGATTCAGACGGTTAGTATGATATTTCGATCCAGTAAGAAAAATTTTGTTGAATCTTGTTAATGCATGAGAGTTATGACTTGTTTTTTCTTAAACCCTTGTCATAGCTATCTAAGTACCTAACATAGTTAAAAATCATTTATCAATGGTAACCTAAGATGCATATATCTTTGAGACTGTAGTGTAGGATCTATTGGTTATACGTATATTCTGAAAGTATTAGTGCATAATGTGTTTGGGTAAGACTTATATATTTAAGATGCCCTTGTGCCATTTGGTTACATTTAACATAAGCCTAAGAGGAATATTTATGCATATCATGCATGAGATTATACATAAGCATACGTTTGAAATTAATGAGAAAATGAAAAAAATATTTTATCCACTATATGTATATTGTGCGGAATGACAATGCGATACGTTAAGTAGCTCGGAAAAGATATCTACAGAAGCCTTGAGTCTAAATAAGAATTAAGACGCTTGTATATGCATACGGATGTGTGTCAGGTAACATTCTTTACTTCTGGCAGAGATAATCCTATGTGGAGTTTAAAATTTAGGGCCAAGATAGTCAAATGAATTTTGAAGTTGAGGATTGTTGAAGTTGAATCTGGGGGGGTATGTTTCTCCCCTAAAATTTAACTTGGTCGGATCACATGAATGTCTCTTGGTGTAGAGGGGCACCTACTTATGCCTAAACTCCCAGAGCACGTGTTCTCAGGTCTTATGCATGAACATTTTGGAGTACGTGTTCTCGGAACTCGAGGTACCGTCTTTTCAAGTGTGAGTATTTCCTAACATATATTCAGGGTCCCTAATAAATTTGAGTTGATGTGGTCGTGAAAGTATATAAATTGGTGAGACGACAAATGAGATTTTCAAATGTTTTAATATTGACGAAGAAGTTATTATGTGGTTATGATTTTGCGAAAGTTTTCTTTAAATATGAAAAGTGATTTTCCTGCCTTAATCAACAAGCGATTTAGTTTTATTCGAAAAATACCCTAACTGTTTTCTTTATTTATGTGATTTGGAAACTAGCAGATTAGAGATTTGTGAAGACTCCATCTATCTTTGTGTGAGATCAATTGCTAGAATATGGTGGAAGAATGAAGAGTTTAGCAGGATGGTAAGAGTTCTTGAAGGTAGTTTGTGGCCACATCGGCCTATTTGAGTTTGTGTAAATTATATAAGATATATGTTTATGGCTATGATGGTAATAATTGTGAGAAGTTCGACGTTAGCAAGTAGTGTTATTTTATGACCTTAATCTTGTAATATGATTATGTAAATAATGTTTTTAAATCTAGTGGCCCCATAATGAAGCTTGTGACTTTTCATTTCTTTTTATGGTGACGTGTTGCATGTAGATAACGTGCTAGATCCCGTGAGATTTGTGGCACGGCAGGCTCCCATTTCATAGAGTAGATTTTGCATTTGGAGTCTAGAGCTCGTTCATAGATCCATAGCTGTTTTACAATTTGTTTTGTTGGACGAAACTTGTTTCATTCGGTTGTAGGGTGTTTTGAGGTGAACTTTTAGTTAATTTCTTTTCGGGCCTTAATAGTTTTGATGTAATAAATAATGAGCTCTGAGTACTTATGGTTATTTTAGCTTTTACGAGTTTATGGAATTATATGGTTTTGAATTATGTATATTCAACTATGACATTCGGGTTTGAGTGAAATCCGGGTGGTCCCAATTACTGTCAGCAGGATAGAATTGATCATTTTATTTTGACCCCATTTCAATATTTCTAGGGTCACTTTTTGTACTGCATTTCTTTGTTTCCCTTTTCATGATTCTTATTGGGCACTAGGAAGGTTCAACACACTTTCTGACTTTATTTAATTTTTTTGTTTCGTTTTTAAATGACAGATGAACTTTTTGGCGTTTAGAATTGGACACCCTGAATGCCATATTAATAATTTCCTAAATTTCAAAAAATGAGAAGAGAAGTCAATCTTTGCAATAAACAAAATTTTATGCTCCTTCTAACCATAAAATGACTCTCTCTTACAAATATACAATTAATTACAATATATGTAAAAGCAAATTCATCTTTGATTTCTCAACCTCGCAAGCTACTAAATTTTTGTTTTTGCAGCACAGCCTACGAGAAGTAATATAAATAAACTATGTTAATATGCGGTTCGAGATGATCGATCTTAACCACTAAGAGTATAAATCTATTATCCATTCAAGATCAATAATGCGAAAATACTGCATATTTGCGTGAAGAATAAAGTTTAACAATTTAATTAACGGGTTTCCTCCAAAATAAATAATCCCCATAACAATAAATGAAGAATCTTTTAATTCTCCAAGCATGTAGAATTACTTTGCCCTTGGGAAATTTAACCGAGAGAAATTTTCTTGTCTAAAACGTCTGCTTAAAATCACTCTTCACTTCACCAGTATTTGATATTCATACATAAATGTGATTTTTACTTGCGATAGCCCTATTAAACACCCAACTCACATGATCTTGCCGAACAGAAAACTACGTGAAATACGATGAGACAACCATCTCAACCCATAGTCAAAGTCTCCGTGTGCGGACCCAAATAAAAAAAGAAAAGAAAAAAAATATATATCTTTACGAGACTCTCATCTTCTGTCATGCTAATTAACAAGTCTCCATATATTTGTATATACCATAAGAAAGTGATAATCCGAGTAAGAAAAAGTTATCTATCAAATCACAAATCCAAAACCAAGTTAAAACTCTTAAACAACCAAAAACAAATCCAATTTTTTGTATAAAAAAATTCTGTCGTTTTAAACCAAATCTAGACGGTTCCAATATAAACCATAATAATCGAATCATTGATTTCTTATAGTTTTAGTCCTATAAAAATTTGATTTCAGTTAAAACTGAAACTCCTATAAAAGTTTTTTCAACTTTTTGTTTGTCACCGAAACTTGTCGAAAATTTCAAAACCTCCTGTTGTCGATTCTTTAAGCCTGCTATGCACAAAATTTGAGCCAAAGATAAATTCAACATATGATATAATTATCTTTTCATAATTGAAGTCATTAAGTATGGGATTTGCTCTCAATACAATAATTCTTTTTCCCGGCAATATACATGAATTTGTTTTTTTATGTAATTATTGTGTTTTGAAAATAAAAATTATTATAAAATAAAAAAATTTACTGTCACTAATATTAATTAAAAATAAATTAAATTTTCTAATAGTAAATTATTCTCAATTTGTTGTTACTTATATTGAAAACACAATAATTATTATCAAGTACTATAAAAAAATAATTGTTGTACAAAGAAAACTTCTATAACTATGATACGTAAAATAAACTGATAATGGTAATTTATGTCACGTCACTATAGTACACATCATTATCAGGTTTGTGAATAAAATGAAGTTGATTGATTGCACGCCTTTGTTAATTGACTACATTCATTTGATGTATCAAATTGTCTTTGACAAATTTTATTGATTGGAAATTTGGACGCAACAAATTATTTGGCTAGCATGTGAATAAGATTTACCGACTTAGGGGCTGTCAATAATGAAGCTCCTGCCAATAATTTTGTCAGCTGATTATAAGCTAAATACTGAGATAAAATTATTTAATATTGAGCGAATAATTTAAATATTAAATATTTTAATTTCATAAGCCGATTTTGAATACAGTAATCTAGAAGTTGTGGCAAGGATTGCCAAAGATGAGCTATTGGCATCCATCTTTCCGTAAATTACTACGTAGGAGTAGCCGGGACATGCAGAAATGTTACAAAAAATATCTATAGCGAAATTTTTTTTTTCCCTTCTAAAATTGAACCAACAATATTTTCATAATATGCCATTAATCTATAATTGTCTTCTTATATTTGCCCATAACTATAAATATCTATTTTCTGTGTTTGCGGCATGTCGGCAAGTTTCAGCATTCACATTTATAATAATTTTAAGACTTTTGTGTGATTATTATTGAAACCAATTATGACTTGACTTGACCTGTAGAAAAACAAAAGGTAAATGGTTTTTCCACAAAGAAATTGAGTAAATCTAAATCTGATGAACATGACGTGCCGGAAAGTTATTAGTGCATTTCAAATCATGAAAAATTATTTATCTAACTTTCCAACATCATTAAGTAGACATTAAAATTATTAAAATAAAACTGAAATAACGACGGAGTTACAAAGATGCTGCCTACAAGCGTCTATCTCCCTTACTATTTTGTTGCGAGAATTCCATAGAAAATGTAAAATAAAAATAAAAATAACATAATAAATAGAATGTGTGCAAAAATTATTTTCTTAATAAATATATCCAAAAATCAGGACCTTTGAATGCCATACAAATTTCCAAGCACTTTCATCGCGTTTATCACATCTATACACTTACATATGTTCTACTGTCTACTATAAAAAGTATAAGTTATTTTACACATTTTTGCTCTTATTTTATTTTCTTATTCTTTTTTTCCTTATTTTTTGTTCTTATATAAACATTAAAAAAAAGTCTAATCGTGTCCTATTCTTGTATTTTGTACTATAAATTGAAAATAGTATTTTCTAAATTTCCCCCCTTTTTTTATCATCTTTTTTCTTAGTTTACCGTCTTAATAAAAATGAAAAAAATGCTTAAACCAAATAGAATTCATCTACTCGGTACAACAAAAGCACAAAGGTTTTTTTTACATATTTTCTTTCTATTTTAACCTCTTATTTTTGTTTTAATTATACTTTTTATTATAATTTTCTACTCTCTACTATAGAAGTACAAGCGTGTTTTTACATTTTTTTATTCCTATTTTACCCCATTTTTTTCTTCTTATTTTTCATTCTTATTAAAATAAAAAAAAACCCTCCAATCATGCCCTTTTATTGTCTTCATTACTATAAATTGACAATGGTATTTTATAAATTTTTGTTTGTATTTTACATTTTTTTCATAGTGTACCCTCTTATTAAAATTGAAAAAAATGCCCAAACTCTGTAATATCGTTTACTGCAAAAGCACAATAGAATTTTCACATTTTTTTAACCCCTTAGTTTTATTCCTTTATTATTTTTTATTATAATTTTAAAAAAGTCAAACCTTGGCCTATTCATCTACTCTCTGTTATGAAAATAAAAGTGCCCCCCCTCCCCGTTAAGCTTCTTATTTTTTCTATTTTTTCCTCTTATTAATATTAAAAAAAAAATGCACAACCATGCCGTTTTCATTTATTGTTTATCATAAAAGCTCAAGGGTGTGCTGTACATTTTATTTTTGTATTTTACATTCTTATTTTGTGTTTCTATTTTATCCTTAGGAGCTTTTCATTTACCCTCTTATTTTTTGTTCTTATTTACCATATTAAATTTTAAGAAAATCCCGTTTGTTCATTTTTCACATTATATCATCATTCCCCAATGAAAAATGTAATAAAAAAATAAATACAACCAAAACTAAGAAAATATTCCCAATCAACATATCTTTTTTACCTTCATCAGCCCCCCTCTCTTGTTTGCATGATGTAACGTCTTGGAAATATGTATAAATTTTTTGCTTTAATAAATGATGTCGCTTATCCTCATTGCATATCTATCATGATTTTAGTGTCTCATTCATATACATTAGTCATCATTCGCAGTAGTTGTATATACATTTTCGTAGCGGAATTGCGTGGGGGTGGAGTTGGCATTGAGAGATATTAGAGTTAATGCCTTAACGTTTGAAGTTGAAAGCAGATTTTTTGGCGTGTTCAACACCTGTCTGACGATTGGACAGGGGGTCGACCATTTTCTCAAAAATTCCAGGGAGTTCTACTTGCTTCAGACGAGTTGTCCGATGGCCTTCCACCAGCGGACACACCTACGGACAGACCGCTGGAGAGTATTGCAAATTGGGTTCCACTGAGAGCCATTCCTTTTTCATTCTTCTTATGACCAAAAATGGAGAGGATAGAGAAGGTGTGTTGCCACTTTAAACTTCAATTCTTCTCGGCCATATATCATTTAGATCCGTTGGTTGTCTGCTCAAATAAAGTAGATTTTTGGAGTTGTTAGAGTGAGAGGTATGTTTTGGATTAGTCTCATCCTCTTTTTTGCTTGTTTTATTTTCTCGTTTTACGTGCCCTTTTAGGTTTAAGAAAATAAATTTTTTGTATATATTCCTTGAGTCGTATAGATACTTTTCTTCTCTAGGTTCGCATTGATTTGGATTCCATTGCTAGATCAAACTCGAGGCGAAAGTTTTGGGAGTTTTTTAGTTGATTTTATTTAGCATCAAGGTTCGGTTATCATCGAGTCTTCAATACTTCTTTATCACCATTACAAGGCCTATGTATTGACGTAAGTATCGTCAATTTCTATTCTCGTTCCACTTGTATTGATTTTCGTGTCGAGTATACGTTGAAATAATTTATTCGATACATTAAGGCATATGGCAAAGCATTCATGTTCATAAGTATAGCTTGATCATAAGCCTTCATACATGTTTATAAGCATAACATGTACATTCATAAGTATAAGGGAGTAAATTACTAAGGGCAATAAAGAATGCCCAATTCATAAGTATAAGGAAATAAGTTACTCAGGACAATTGGGGATTCCCCTTTTGTAAGCATAATAAAAGAAGTACATAGGGCAATCAGAATCGCTGCATGTTTTGTTTTCAGAAAGGGCATAAGAAACGCCCACATTTTTAAAGAAAAAGCAAAGGGATATGTCGCGCCCCCAAATCCCAAGCACCCGGGACCCAGGGTTGCGAGGTGAAATACAACCACAAACCCATAATATACTCCAATCACCAATAATTTTTAAAGAAAATTCGACAGCATAAC
>MKEJ01002997.1:0-11045 GCA_001753735.1 Embelia ribes
AATCAATTGAGTAATATTATAAATACAGTAGCAATATGAAAGCTTTATAGGTGTATGTTGAGTTTTCAGAGTAAGAGAATGGGTGTAGCTGTCCGCAGCTTTGCCTGCCTCTAGTGTCTGGTGTCTATATGAAGAACAACCAATAGATTCCAGATTGGTTTGGTAAATCAAATGCCATTCGCCACTCAAATTAGAATACAACTAAAATGTTTCAAGTAGTACCAATTGTGTGAATAAAATGAAAGTCGGAGGACAAGTGGTTGCATTTCATTGGTCCGTGCTCCATTAAGGTACTCGAACATTGCTTCTACCATGGCCTTACCGCTACTTGCCTATTCCCAAATGACTACAGTTTATCTGTCAAAAATCTTTTGGTGTCAAATTCTGCTGACAAAACTAGGCTTTATTTTAGCTGGCTAAACATATTCAAGCCCATTTGTTGTCACTTAAGACTTTCAAATCATACTGATTGAACAATGTCCGTCTATTAAGTGGGGAACAATAATTACCAAATTACACACACCAATAATTAAAAAAGGGAGGTTAACAATGCAACAAACTTCATATTAGTTGAATATGAGCTTATTTGTTATGGAATATCCGGATTGCACCAAAAGCTACCAAAAGCATTTGCTTTAGATTTTTTTAGGATAATTCTATTTGCACCACAAAAATAACTAAAGTCATTACTTACAAATTGATTAACTTATTACTATTAACACCACCAAAAAATGCTAAAGACACCACGAATTAATTATTAAAAAAAAAATTACATAAATGTCCATATAAAAGCCATAACTTAATATTTTCTTTTTCATTTTTAACTTATTCTCTTTATCTAACTTCTCCCCTCCCTCTAATGCCACTACCGCGATAGCTGCCGGACATCACCGCCATCAAGGGACCCTGATACACGCCACAACCACCACCAACACCACAACAAACTGTCAATTATGTAAAAGTAGGGTTGTAAAAATAGAAAATATATGTGTGTGTTAAGAGGGAAAGGCCAAAATGTTTCAATAAATCGTTTTCCATTTTCATTTATTTTTTACTTTCCCAAGCATGACCATGTTGCTCAATAATTATTTTTTACCAGCCCTAAACAAACATTTGGCCTCTAAGGTTTTGAATGTTTGTGGTGACATACAAAAAATCATGTACGAATGTACATTTAGAGCTCATATATGCAGTGAGCTCTCAGCCTATATTTGACATTTGAGATTTGTAATGTCCTTAAAGACATTAGAAAATCTGGTTTATGTAATGTCACGAAAAGTACAGGTAAATTTTTCGCGTTGGTAAATAATATTATATATGTTTTAATATTTTTCCTGTATTGTATATATTACGTAATAACATTTGGAAGTAGTGGGTGATTTTTCGTGATCGTGATTTGGAATTGGAAAAGGATTAAACGTAATTACGCATAAGTTGCATTCGTGACATTCTTCGGTATTTTGACGGTATCTCACAAACCTTAAATCCAATTGGAGTTGATGATATATTTTTGGAAAGCTATTCTATTTATCTACGATTTTTAAGTTTTGAGGAAAATTTAATTCTAAGCGGAGAAGGGTAAAAAAGGGGCTTGAAGCGTTTAGGAAAACGTGTCAGGAGATGTAACATCAGTTTCATATTTTGGCCATATCTCTCAAATCGTAACTCCGATTGGATCCTATGAAGAGTCAATGGAAAGAGGATTCAATTATCTACAACTTTTATTTTTGACAAAAAGCTAATTCGAAGTATAAAGTGGTCAAAAAGGTGGACCGAAGCGGTGGGGCCAATGTAGTTAGTATTAACTGTGGGCCATACATTTTTTGTTTGGTTATAAAAATGTGTTTAACCCATTTTTTGTTATAAACCTATGCATGAAGAAGACGAAAATGTTGGAGGAGAGATGGCAGAGAGAGGGAGGTTGGGTTTGTTGAGCTCGGGCTTTCGTCTGTGGAAAATAAATACGTATTCGTACTCTACGTCATATGAGGATAATTTTTACGTGAGTTTCTTTGCCTATATTTCTTGTTTATTTTTTCTCGATTTGCATGCCAAGTTCACTTGTCGAAACAAAGTTGATATTTATTACGACTCTTAGATTACTTTTATACATGGGTTTGCTATGCATAAGTTGCATGCCAAGATACGTTGATAGATCAAATCGGGAACGGATTGCAGTTATGCTTTCTTCCCGATTTCATCTCGATTCATTGGTTGTCTAGCTTTGAGGTGAATACATTTCTTACTTGATATCGCGATAGCTACGCATGGGTATAATTTTTATCATCTCATCGTTTTGTTGCCATTTTCTCGTTTTTCGTGTCAAACAAGATGTTGAAATTAAAATTTGGAAATGTGTTTTTTATGATATATAGACCATTTTCTTATATATGAGTGCAGTCATTTGAGCAGCGAAGCTCGATGTTTTAGTTGGCGCAAGAAGTGAGGGTTTGGGTATCAGCGGCGAGGCTATTCAGAAATTGCAGAAGGGGTGTTTTATACGCTTTTAGGATGCATTTAAGGTATGGGTAGATTCAGGACTTCAATATAATTTGGAAATCTTGCATATGTACATGTTTGACAAGTCGTCGGTGTTGTAGGTTGTATAGATTTTAGGTCAAGACATACATTTGAGGCAATAAATATTGATGGCATGATAATTCGAGGCATAGTAGTAGTAGTTACTTACTACTTTCATAGTATATATATATATATATATCAAAACTTATGTATATATATATAATATTGATGGCATGATAATTCGAGGCATAGTAGTAGTGGTTACTTACTACTTTCATAGTATATATATATATATCAAAGCTTACATATATATATATATATATATATATTATATCTTTGATACACACACACACATGCACATATATATAGTTGGCTTCATTGTTTGATATTGACGTGATTGACATCATTGTTCGTCATAGGGCATTGTTGTTCGTTGTTGGCATTGCTGTCGGTTTTGTGGCAATAATGGTATTATTGATGGCGTCATTGTTTGTTTTGTTGTATTCGGGGTATTCGTTATGTTCGGGACATTCGATGTATTCGGGGGATTCATTGTATTCGGAACTCTCATTGTGTTCGGGGCTTTTATTGTATTCGGGGTATTCATTGTAGTCTTAGCATTTATTACATTCGAGGTATTTTGATGTATTAATAAAGGTCATTGTAGTCGTCGTAATTATTGGTTTCAAGTAGATTTCGTTGCATTCATAATGGATATTTACTACTTATTGTGGATGTTAATTCGTGAATAATCGTAGTTAATTAACATATTCATAGGCTTGATTGTTTCTTATATTTTGTTATTTCGAGCATTTTATCTTTCGAGCTTATTCGTGTTTTATTCTTAGTTGTATTTTATAGGCATTCGGGACATGTCATTTGTGTTATTGACATTTCATTCATGCCATGACAAAAATGTTATTTTTGAGTATCAAGTCAAGATTTCGGGATTTGGGTTTCACATTTAAATTTTAGGACATAAAGTATCGATTTTCTAAACTATCAAGAAGTAATTATAGCCATAAAATCCCACCGTGAAATGCAGAAAATCATATATGGGATATCTTTTGATGACACCAAATTTTGGGGTGCACTATAATGAAGGTTTGGCATTCGTCAAATTTCAGAGATGAGCCACAGAGTTTTCCAACTTCAAGCTGATACTAGTCCCATTTTTTTTTCGAGACATAGTCGAGTCATAGTCACATGCATCAAGCATATCTACATTC
Organism: Embelia ribes; assembly: GCA_001753735.1. Lineage (NCBI taxonomy): Eukaryota > Viridiplantae > Streptophyta > Magnoliopsida > Ericales > Primulaceae > Embelia > Embelia ribes. The sequence goes on from MKEJ01002997.1 coordinate 3,750, forward strand.
GATTTTCATGGCATTGCTTCATAATTTATATCACGACATAGTTTGGGTTTCATTAGTTTACATTATGTCTTATTACATTGCCTACATGATTATATCATATTGCTTAGTCTCTTCATGGTATTCGTGATCGGAAATCGATGGTCGTAATTGAATTTTTTATGATCGTGGTATTTATTATTCGATATTCGGTATATTCATGATTCGGTGTTCAATACATTCGTGGTCGAGGTATGGGAAATTATCATGATTCTTAACTCGTGTTTTGTAAATCAAGATTTGGAATTTGGGATTTGTGATTCGGAGTTTGTGATTCGGGATTCGATATATTCATGGCCAAACCTGAAATCATTTGCTATTTGGTGTTTGATACTCTGTTAGGTGGTAGTTGTATACTTTAGTACTAGGAGTACTTTAGAGTTTATTTGTATATAGATATTTCATCATTCGTAGCACTGATATAAGAGATATGTTGGCATCGTAGTTGCATACATGTTATGTTGATCATTTCGGGAGGACTTCTAAGATTTACTGCATATTGTAGACATACTTGAGTTTAGTATGGATGTGGGAACATCGGAGTTTTTGGTGCATTGCATGCGCATCTATGTATTGTATACATTATAGATTCCTTTTTATCGTTTGGTTTAGAGTCTGACCCATTCATTTTCCTTTCGTTCTTGGGCTTACTCGTTTTTGTAAGGTCAGATAGTGGTGGAGGCCCACTGAGTGGCAGGCATAGATTGGCAGAAATATTAGAGTTAGAACTGAGTTGATTGAGTTGGTGGTTTTTAGACATTGACCTAATGTTCTGTACAAACTTTTATTGTTTTTTAGTTGAACGAGCATGTAGCTTGATGAGCTTTTGTATTTGCAACATGGTATGTTGCCTTTTGTATTATGTATTTATGTAGATGTTAGATACAAATGTTATATATATTTTATGGCAGTATGTTGGTCAATGCTTTGGTTGGTTTTGGAAGTTATGTAGTGAATTTTGTATTTTCTTTCCTTTCAGTTCATATTTCTGGTTTCTCGGAATTCGGGATGCAACAGTTTATGAATGTATATACAACTAGATTAAGGCATATGTTCGACTATAAAGATTTTGAATATCTTGAAGGACATTCGAAACTCTAGTTTATGAATGTACTCCTGAAGCTCACTTACATATGCAGTGAACTTAAGGCCTGCATTTGACCATAGAGATTTTGAATGTCATAAAGGATATTCGAAACTATGGTTTATAAATGTACACCTGAAATTCACTTACATATGTAGTGAGCTTAAGGTGTACATTCAACCTTTGAGATTTTGAATGTCCTCAGTGATATTCGAAACTCTGGTTTATGAATGTAACAAGGCTCATTCGACCTCTGAATGAACGAATGTATCACGCATGATTGAAAATTAAGGTTTATCCAAATGTGTTAATATCGTCGAGAGATTGATCCATTAATCTTCAAATATACTCCAAACTTGTATAATAGTGATAATATACAAGTGTTTTTAAAAAAATTAAGTATATTGATTCGATTTAAAATGATTTTTTTGGATTTTGTGAAGATTAAAAAAAATAGCGTAAGAGAGATAGAAAGAAGATATAAGATGAGGAGATATTTAATATAATAGTGTTTAAGATTGAACTTTAAAATATTGAAGATAAGTAGAGAAGAATAGATGAAAAATATGAAAATGATTGTTGAAGAAGATGCAAGTGTTGAAGATGGAGTAATTGTAGAAAAATAGTAATTTGGTAATTGTCATTGTAGTGTCTTTTGCATTTTATTAGTATTAATAGAAAAAAAAATAATTACTCATTTTGTTTATGGTGCCCATAAACTAAAATCAATTTTAATAGTGTTATGCTTGAAGTGAAATGGTGCCTTTAGTTATTTTCATGGTTTAAAAAGTATTTTCATGGTGTAAACAGAATTGCCATTTTCGTAACATATTCTTTAAAATCTAGAAAAAATATACTGTATCTCTATTTTACATAATCTCTATTTATTACCATATGCATTATTACATTCTTTACTACATTAATATACTATTTTTTCTTTAATCATTCATTACTTAAAATTCCACATATACCAATACGTTTAATTGCGAAATATTAATTATTTAAATATATATTAAAAAAATTATTATTTCTTAGATTTAAATTTATAATTATAATTTAATTTATTAATTTGATAAATAAATAAATAATATATATATAATATCTCTTTAAGCAAAGGAAGAAAAAGGAGAATACAAATGATTGAGATGGAAGAAAAATATAAATAAAATATTCTATAAAGTATTATTATATAAAATAATATAAATGTAAATAGAATTGCTTAATTAAGGGCTATTATTCCTTAGAATTAAACATTAAGTTTTTATAATATAAATATAAATTTAGTTTTAATAAATATATAGTCTAAATATTAAATTTTAAATTCAATTTTATGTTTATTTAATTTATTAAAAGTGATTATATGTTTATTATATAATTCAAAAAATAACAAATTTTTCATAAATACTAATAAAAATTATAATTATTAATTTTTTAAATATTAAAATAATTTTATATATACTTAAAGTACTAGTTTATATGTCATATTTAAAAGTTTTAATATTAAATTTAAAATTTAATTTATAATTACTATTCAATTATTTAAAATAATTATATTAATTTTTTATTTTTAATTAATAATTGATGAGTAAGTGAATAGGAAATATATTAATTTTTTGAATATAATAGTGAAATGATGTGACATGAGAGAGAATATATTGGTTTTATATATTTAAGTAATAAATAACAATTTTTTTATATTTGGAGAACCATTTTAAAAATTCTTTAACCACTAGATAATTTGATGTTAAATAAAAAAATAAAATTACCTAATTTTTATTTCCTAAAAACAAGAAACTAAACCGGAATATGATGCAAATGCTCTTACTTTTAAACAAAAAGTATTTGCAAGCATGAAAAGCATGAAACACCGAGCATGCCCGCTATCCTAAAAAAGTAATCGGATCTCCATTATCAAACTCTTATTGTGTATAGTAATTAGAATAATATTTGTGAACTCTCATTTCAAAATATTCGATTTAGTCCATTTTTTAATTTTTATGGCATTTGGTCCCTCTATTTTTAAATTCTTAGCTCTGCGCTGCACCGGTGTCTCAAGAGAGATACTCAATACGCGCAGATTGGCCATTAAGCACATTTAACATTTCTACTAATATTGATTGGACTCTGTTAATGAGTCTTATTTTCATGATTATGCAATGCAAACCGAATCCGTAATATATGGAGATCATTTTATTCGTAGTTGTCAAATTAAGAACATAGATGGGTACAGAATGGAAACGTGACACGAGATTAGTAGCCCTAACAATTTAGGAGAAACGGGAAGAGATGGTAATATTAATAATCTATCTCTACTCAAGCCATACTAAAACAAGTATATACTATTACCGAAATTGCTAATATCCTAGCTATTGCGAATTGGTACATATATTCCGTAATGATCACACCTTCACCACCAAATTGTCAAACTTAGTGTACAAGTCGACGTTATACAATTGTTTTCTTGAATTTATTCATCGAAAAGAAGACTAATATAGATGTAAAATTTTATTGTTATTTCTATTATTTGAAACTTTAAATTATCAAATTTCATATTTAAAATTACCTTTTGTTGTGAACAATTACTATAGGTTAAGCTAGACTTAACTAGATGTTAGACTTTTAAAGAACTTGATATAATCGACTAGCATATGTAAGAAACAACCACACAATACCGTGTTTTACTATATTTCCACTGTAGTTCCACGTTCTAGAACGATCTGTGTTCAAGAACGTAGAGTAAACATGATTTATTTCTAACTTTGCTTGTTTCCTGCAGTAAGGAAACTTTTCTGAAGTCGGAAGCAAGTTTCCAGTACAAATTACACAGCAAAGAGTTTCTCTGTATTGGAAACGGATCTGCAGATAAACAAGTTTTGCATGTTTGATATGCTCAATTGTCTGTCATTGAACTCTGGTAAAAAATTACAACACTGTGAATTTATGCCATTTCTCATTACTGTTATTTGGAGGTGTTTCATATACTAAATCATAATTTCTCCACATCTGACCGATAACTGAACAAATAATTCTTTTGCAGAGGCGTATATCTTCGACTCATTGGAAGTCATTCTATGATAAGAAAAACTGTCAAAGAGGTAGATGTCTTCGTGAATGTTCATTCACAAATTGCAACCACCTGAGGTAAAATAGGAGGAAATCACTGACCTTAACAAGCCATTGGCATGCAAGTTCAATTCGCAGCCATTGGAGAGATTCTGGACCAACTAGGAACACACGTCTTTGAGGCTTGGTACCGGAATACTACAACTCCTTTGTATGCTTTTATTGGCACACCATTATGGTAAGACAATAATAAGCACAACAATGATGTGGCACGCAATCAGAAATTGTCATGCTAATTTTAACTTTCTGCGGATAAGTTACGTTGTCTGTGACTCTGCGTACGTAATAATGTGATAGTTGCGCACTGGAATTGTAATTCGTGAATTGATCGCCTTATCCTTGTGCTATAAGCCACTGCATTATCATGTACCAAGCATTACCCTTGGAATTGGTAAAGCAACAGTCAACAAAGGTCCTATTTGTGTGATGAAATTTGTTTATAATTGTAATCACCAAAACCTACATTGTTTGTATTCAAGGTATGAAGCCATGGGTCTGATTTTGGACAAGTTAAACATAATTATGGATTCTCCTTTTTCCTTAAAATTGAATTTAACACAATTAAATATCACATAGCCAAGGGTATCAATCATGATAGAAAAACTATTCACTCGGATATATAGCCAAAAAAAAAAAAAAATTGTAATCCCTAAAACAGTTTTTATTTTGGCCGAAGACATCCCCATATTTAACACAATTTGGGAGTTCCAGTTGTGTTTCCTCATGGAAGAAACAATTAGGCTTTTGGGATTTAATTTCTATTCATTGCGTGTTTATATTTTTCCTACAAGTAGTTTTGATCAGTGTAAAGTCCCAGAAATCCTGAGCGAATTTTTCGCGTAAATGAACGATATTATTGAGCGTGATTTAATGATAATATTTATTTAATTTGGTGACTTTTTATGGCTCGTACAATTATTTTGTAGAGCGATACTGTACTGAGCTTGGAGCTGAATTGGGATAAGAAGGAAAAAGAACTTGGCAAAGTCACACTTTTCATGCTAAGTGTTGACAGACCAAAAGAAAGGAGAAAATGGTTCCAAACCAAACTTCGAACTTCTCGGCTTGATTTCATCAACTTCGGAAGTATGTTCAGTGATAAAAAGTGGTTTTCATGATCCTTGACACGAGATCTTCATTTCTAGGTAAGTCTCGTTATTTATATCATTCATATATAAAATCTCAATTTTTGTGCGTGACGTTTTTCTTGATTTGTTGTTGTTGATGTGTAAAGATTAGCAATGACAAGAGGAGACAAAGCTCAAAGCGGAGGTCGGGGAGCGACTACTCGTGGTAGGGGTGGTTGGATTGGAGCTCGTTTAGTAGAGGAGTTTATAAAGGAAGTTCAGTCGAGGTGTACTCGGGCAATAGATACTGAGTTATAGGAAACGGAGATTTGGACAGTGGAGCACATTCCCGAATTGGAGGATACAACTAGTATCGACGAGAGCTTGATGAACTCAGAGGAAGAGGCTTACTTGCCCTAACCTTAGGTTCATCCATGGGCACGTCTGAGAAATGGTGTTGGGGATGAGGGACAATCGTCAAGTATGTTACAGGCATTGGAAACGGCCCTGAACCATGTTTCTTGGGGTTTGAGGGAAGGTGGAGAGGTGGTCGAGTCGAGGGTATTCTCAACCCAGAAGCAGTTTCGTGCTATAGATCCTTCAATCTTTTCGAGTGAATGGGAGGCCATACTTGTTGAGAATTAGATTATGGATTTGAAGAGGATCTTTAAGACTCTTTAGATGGTTGAGGAAGAGTTGTAGATGGCGGTGGCTCCATTTTCTTTGTTAAGGGGTATAGTGTCTCGATGGTGGCAGAGCAAGGAAAAAGTAAGTGAATTAGCTAGTATTACTTGGATTGCTTTTCGTGAGTTTTCTTGGAGGAATTTTTTCCCGAGATGCTGTGTGAGATGAAGAGACAAGAGTTCATGAATCTTGTCTAAGGTTCTTCGGTGTAGGTCTACAGATGTCTTTCACGAATTTATCTCATTATGCACCTGAGCATTGAGATGTTGTCGATTTATGAGTGGTTTGCATCCATCCATTCAAACCTATATGATGGTGGGATGTCTTAAGACGTTCAAGGAGTGTATTAACACAATTATGGAAGTAGAACACAGCTAAGTAAGTAAGTACCAATCGAAGGTTTCTTGTTCTACTTCTCAAATTACTCGACCTTTAGGTCAACTTGCTCAGTCTCAGTGGTGCAGAGCTTGGATATGGGCTCTAGTTTTCATGGTGGTTGTTTTGGAGGAGGTGGTGGTAGACGTGATTCCAATGTGGGCGGAGGAAATGGTAAGAAGAAATCACAGGATGATTTTTCTTCTTCTCGCAGGCATTCCTAGTCTACTTTCTCATCTTTTGGTTCTTCCAAGTGGGGTTCATGGTAGTATCAGTGTGGCCGTCAAGGCCAATATCTTATGACTATCCTTTTCCAGCAGTTTGTCAGAAATGTGGAGCAAAATATCACTTCAAGACAGATTGCCATTTTGCGTCCTATAGTCGGTGTGGCCAAAAGGGCCATATACAGAGCCATTTTCCTAAGGGTTTTGTTGTTCCTGTTGTACCTGGTGGTGGGTGACAACAGCCTTCTTGGTCTGGTATGGCTCCAAGGTCACCGCAAACGGGGCCTTCTTCATCTTCGTCATGATAAAGCGGTAGTGTGGCTGGGGGAGGTCACTAAGGTGGTCGTAGTCGAGGTAATTTCCAGCAATGGCAGTCTTTACAGGCCCGTGCTTATGTTATTCCTTAAATGCCTCAGGTTCATGAGATCATGGAGCCAACTATATTTCAAGGTATTATCCATTTCTTTTCTGCATGGGTGCATGTTTTATTTGATAACGGTGCATCATGTTCATTCATTTCTTTATATTTTGCATTGTTATTGGGTTTATCTATGAAGCTGTAAGAATCTCAGATGTTTGTTGATACGCCCGGGGATAATACTTATTGTATTGATCGAGTATGTTGGGGTTGCGAGCTTCTCATAGAAGATCATACCTTCATATATGATTTAATAGTATTTGGCATGTTAGGGTTTGATATCAT
>MKEJ01003003.1:0-20556 GCA_001753735.1 Embelia ribes
CACCCGTAAGCCCATACCGATAATCAAAATTTAATATTGTACAATCTCTGTACTTTTGTATTTATAGTCCGTCGTTTCAATCGGAACTCGAATTCGACTTTCAGTTTAGCTAGAAAACTCAAATTTGTCAGTATTTCGTCTTAAACAATCTTTCTGCTTATGTTGATAAAGCCTTGTCATTTTTAAATATCATTATAGTGTTATCGGCACTTATGATAATTTATGTGAGACACTGTATAATGAAAAGCTGAAATTTTATCAATATATGCTTTCTTATTTATTTTTGAACGCGTTACATCATACACGTACCGTTATACTGTAATAGAATATTGTTATAGTACTTTAAAAATTCGGGGCCTTATAACAAATATTGAAATGCTTAAATGAGCAAAATCTCGAACCATAATATACATATGTATCATGTATGATATCTATGACCATGCCTCGACTCGATACTTAATGTAATCACAACTTAACTTGATATGATAACTCATGATGATAACTCAAATGTGTCTCGGGACTAGTATCGACTCGAAGTTTAGAAAATGAGCTGCCAACTCCTTCATTGTGGCATACCCGAATTAAGCACATACAATAGATATCCCAGTACTGGATTCCCGCCTTTCATGATGGGGCTGAATGACTCAAATTGCTCCCGATAGTTTTAAAAATTCGATACATAATCCTAATGTAAAATCCGAACCCAATGTTTCGACTCGACACCTGATACTCGAAATGCAATATTTCATGTCATGAATGTAATGCTAATGATGCAAATGACATGTCCCGAATGCTTGACATATGCATCCCGAATAAATCATGTTATATGGACATGTATAAGACATAAAAGCTTTAAATCATGTAAGAAACAAGTAAAAATAAGAGCAATTAATCATAAAAACATGTTCTACAACTACAATTAATCTCGAACCATCATTTACAATAACATGTATAAGATGATATAAACATGTTAACATATACTTAAAAGTCGTCGAGTTTAGAGTAAGGAACGTTGACTACCGTACCAAGATTTAGCTCCTGAAAGCAAAGAAAATAGCTCAACCCTAAAACCCCAAAATCCAACCAACACACCTTCGGTTTTGATCTACAAGAAACGTGATCTAGACGTCGAACTTATAAAAGAAAAGGTATAGAACACGCCAAAGAACACGATTACAAATTTTATTTTCACATGCGGGTAAGACACGGAACCCGATATCTTAAGAAACATCGTGAGAGTTTATGAAACATACCTCAAAGGACTCATGAGAATGCGTAAAATCCGAATCTAGAAGTCGTTGCGCCGGATCAACCCCAAAACTTAAGAAACCAAAGAAAATATGTTTGGTTTTCTAAGTGCTCTCTTCTCCTTCTTTTCTATTTTCTTTTTTGTTCTTTTTCTTTCGCTTGCCATGGCTTTGAACACTTTGAAAAAAAATAAAATTATTAATTTACTCTTTAAAGACTTATCAAAAGTTGAAATAACCAAAAATGGCACATAACCACCACACATATATATATTCAAATGTACGAAGAACAAGCCCAATAAGGCTTGATACGTTGCAAATGTCCTACCGTGCTGACACAAATCATAAACAAACAAACTCCGAATCGAACGAAACATAGATGATAAATATGCACATATTATGCCATGAATTTACAAGCATATAAATCTCAGAATGAAACTATTGCACGAATCAATATGAAAGCAATATACTCATAATATGTATGATATGTAAAACTAGAAATAAAATGGCATTAAAGCATACATAAATCCCGTATGATCTCAAATAAAAATCTCGATATAAAATGTGCTTGAAAGCAATTCATAGCCTAATACTTGAAACTTGATATACCATGCATACCTATAAAAAATCCGAATGAAAGAATGCTCAAAATGCCAAAAATAAAAAATAAAAAAATAAAAAATGCATGGCCTAACTACGATATAAATGCAATGAAGACTAATATGACCGTAGTCATATTATAACCAACAAAATAAATGTGAAAATTTCAAGGACGTCATAGCCTCCTATCTTTCAATTTACCTAATATATTTTTAATCTCTTTATAATATACCCTAATATTTTTTGTCTCGTTTAAATTTACCCATATTATTAATAAATTTAACTTTAATTATAGATATTATATCGATATAATAGTCCATCATTTCTTTAAAAAAAATTGATATGTAAGTGGATTAGTTGGAGACAAATGATCCATTTAACGTGTATTTTTAATTTATCATAAGTATTTAATTATATAAGTAAATTGACTAAATAATATATTTAAAAAATACACCAAAAGGAATAAATGTCAAGTAAATGATCCATTTTTCTGTCAAAATACTTTCAAGAAATTATATCTGTTATTTCAATAATTTATTATATTATAATAGAAATTTTTTATAATTATAGGGATAAATTGAGATGGGAAAAAAATATAGGGATAAAATGAAAAAAGACTAAAATTATAAGATGTAAATCGAAAAGATACGGAACAAATTGAAACGAGAATAAAACTAAAAGTGGGAAACAAATTGAAACGAGTCCTAAGAATAGGGGAGAAAATGAATTTTACCCAAAAAAATATTACACATCATTAGCTTATTTTCCTTTTATAATTTGCTTTATGCTATTAAATAAGTAAATTTATATATAACATATGCAAATCACAAAAACACATACTCGTTTTGAATAAAACAATTAAATTATATACTGCTAGGGATAGAGAATAAGGAGATGGAGGAGAGGGAAGTGATTGGGAGGGAATGGTAGAAAGACGAATATTCTTTCAACAATGATCCCAAGAAAAAGAGGAAGTAGCATTACTTTTCTTGTTTAATTGTCTAATATATTGAAAAATAAATAAATAAATAGACATATCCGTAAATAGTTTTATTTGTCAAATGTTAAAATTAGATATATGAAATCGAAAACAGAAAATATAAATTTAATAAACGGATATCGAAATCTGTCATTTTCTTGTGTACAGGGAACAAATTTTGCAGTTTATGTAATAATAATGTGACTAAAGAAAAAGAACTAAGAATAAATAAACTTGGAACATACATTAAATATTTTCTCATTGATTTTATCTACCATTTAGTGACATATGGAAATGTAACATATTTACTGAATACATATCTAATCTGTAAGGCTGTTACTATTGTTAAAATCTTTATTATTGAATATATTTACAAATACTTTATTATAAATTAATAGATTAAAATCCTGTACATGTTTTATGTTTTAAGAGTGGTAGTCATCCATGTTTAAAATTGCGGACCGTTTATTAAACCATGATATCATAAATTAAGTATAAATAAATTAATAATTTATAATACCAATAATTTTTGAAACTATAATTCTATATAATAATATTTTATTATTATATTTTTTAATCTGAAAATGAAATTTATTAGTATCGATTTTTATATTAATTAAATCAACCAAAATTTTCGTTACACTGGTCATATTTCTGGCACTGAAATTAGTATGAATTGGTTACGGATATTGATATATTGATTTACGACAAATGATGCTGCCTATCAAGAACAAATATGCTACAAAATCATTATTCCTTACCACTTATTAGGGTGCGTAAATATGATTTATGTGACGACTATTTCATATTGAGAGCCTACCAACTCCACAGTTATAGCTTCATAAGTCGTCCAGTAGAAGATTATTAACATTTTTGCAAGGAAGAAATTATGGGAAATTTTCCAAAATAAATTATATTGAACTACATGAGTCTGCCCAGAATTTGAACCGAGTCCCGGTTTAACTAACTGTCCGGATCGGATTTTTAACATTGTTAGGCATTTTAGAATGATGGTTAAGTAGTGTTGCTATTTTGTAAATAATGCACCTTAAAATGGGAATATTTTCAAGAAAGCTCTAGTTTGGACATATTTTCACAACGAACAATATTTTTGGTAAAAATTCTCCTTTACATGCCTTCAACTTTTTTAGTCCTTCCTATATCGTGACAAGGCGAAATTAAATAATTAAAGTAAATTTATTGTTTGTTGCTACTTATCTAAACAAAACAAGCATTGCATACAAATTAGTTACGCACTATATTCGATTAAAAAAAAAAGTGTTGCCCTTGTATAACCATTTTTAACGACGCTTTGTACACAGGTTTGAATGAACTTTTTTGCATTATTAAAATACAAATAATATATATATATATATATCATAACCCGGCACGAATAGTGCTACCGTTCCAAAATCAAGAGTTTTTAAATAGTGCCACCGTTTCAAAATCAGAGTTTTGAAATAGTGCTACCGTTTCAGAATCAGAGTTTTTAAAACGGTTCTCTGTTCACCTGAAAATCAATGTGGTCTATGTTGAAATAAAACTGTCAATAGATTATATAGTAATAATAACAAAATAAAAGTATGACATAAATGACAAAATAAGAAGCACAAAAATCATGCCACGAATCTGGCCAATGGCCCCACATGGCCACATCACGATTATCACCATTCACCACCCAATCCCAATATATGCATTTAAAAAAACGCATTAACCATGTATTTTTTTGGACATTTTTACCCCTAACAAAAGTCAAAGAAGAAAAATCCCCCCGCCCCCAAACCAAAGAAAAAAATTTTGAATTTGTTATTATTTCATAATAACTAATGAGCTTGTTTTGTTATTTTCTAAGCTTTTGTACTATGGTCAAACCAGAAAATCATACAAAAATCTTGTGCACATGAAATTATATGTTTAGTATAAATTCATAAAAGAACATCTCGGCTGGAACTTTTACTAATATTTTAAAACTCGTTCTGAACATATTAGTTCAAATGGGCCTCGTTTCAAATTTTGGTCCGAATTGTACCTGCTACCCATATATAACTAAAACCGGTCTCATTGAAAAAACCACTAAAGCCGACGGTTAAACCTCTGGTTTTGAATAATCAGTCCCGAATTTTGATTGACGTGGTGGTTCAGTGTAATTTATTTTGAAAAATTTTCTATTATTTCTCACTTAATAATCAACTAATGGAGTTGGTGGGCTATCATTATGGAATATTTCTACTAAGATTAAGGTCGGTCATGATATAAATCATATTTATGCACGGTAGTAAATGGTAATGAATAATGACTAATGATTTTCTAGCATATTTTCTCTTGATATGCAACAACATTTATGATAAATCAATATGTGTTTATCCATAACCAACTCACATACTAATTTCAGTGCCAGAGATATGACCAATGAAATGAAAATTTTGGTCGATTTAATTAATATAAAAATAAATACTAAAAAATATTATTTTCAGATTAAAAATGTAATAATAAAATGTTATTCTATAGAATTATGGTTTCAACAATTATTGGTACTTATTTCAAAAATCCTTCTTCAATTATAAATTATTAATTTATTTATACTTATTTAATGATAACATGGTTTAACATGGATCCAATTCTGATTGGACAACCGGTTTGATTGGCGACCCATATCCTGTTATTTTTATCCGGGTTCATGAACGGTTCGAATTTTTAAACATTGATTGCTGTCCTTGCTGACATCCAATTCCCATAATGTTTTCAAAAAATGTGACTTTTTTCTTTTAATCTTTTTACAAAATAATAATTAATAAAATAGTTTTTAACGACTGCGGCATAAACTCCAAAATTATCCAGATTGCTCACGCTGTTCACACCAATGCACAAAAAATAACCAAAAATATATATATATCCTTTTAAAATACATATATCACCGAATGCATGTCTATATAAAGAAGAACAAGTTTGGTGAGTTAGCTCATCCATCACCCCATTTCTTCACCTCCCATAAATCTCTAATACCCCCCACACTCTCAATGGAAATTTTGGTTAAGACACCGGATTCTTGTCATCGGAAAATCCGCCACATCATCAAAACAAAAAATCTCTCCTACATTCTTCCCAATGCCAATGACAACACAAAAAACTACATCCTAAAAAATGTCAATTTTGAAGCAAAGCCCGGGAAGATCACCGCGATTGCGGGCCCCAGCGGGGCCGGGAAGACAACCTTGTTGGAAATCCTTGCCGGTAAGATCATGCCACGACATTTCTTGGGCCATGTCATCATGAACGATCGCCTCATGAATGTTACCAATTTTCGGAAAATTTCTGGGTACGTAACCCAAGATGAAGCTCTTTTCCCGTTACTAACTGTAGAAGAAACTCTCATGTATAGTGCAAGGCTAAGGGTGCAAGAGGGTACTAAAAATGCTAAATTTAGGGTAATGGAGCTATTAAGAGAACTTAATTTGGAACATATTTCCAAAGTGAGGATTGGGGGGGAAAAGAACCGGGGTATCTCGGGTGGCGAAAAGAGACGAGTTTCGATCGGGGTTGAGTTAGTTCATAAACCTAGTGTTCTTTTCTTGGATGAACCAACCTCAGGTTTAGACTCTTCATCTGCTCTTTTAGTTGTGTCTATACTAAAGAGTTTGTCTAAAAATCAAGGTAAGACTATTGTGCTAACAGTTCATCAACCTGGGTTTCAGATTATTCAGCTTTTCGATGAAATTGTGCTTTTATCGAATGGCATAGTTCTTCACCATGGTTCGTTATCTCTACTTGAAGAGAGGTTAAAATTTTCGGGACATTGTATTCCTATGAATGTCAATGTTCTCGAGTTTGCTATTGATGTCATCAAATGCCTGTCGACAGATAATGAAAATGATACTGAAGATTATGAAACTGAAGAAAATCATTTGATAAATTTTTGCAAGAAAGAGAAAAATCATTTCTTTTACCCAAATTCGAGTTTTTTGGAGGTAATAATACTCGGCCAAAGATTTTCTAGAAATATTTTGAGGACCAAGCAATTGTTTGTGGCTAGGTTAGCACAAGCATTGCTAGTGGGGCTTTTGCTAGGAACAATATTCATGAATGCTATGAATAATCCTAAAAAGGGTAAAATTCAAACCCAGGTCGGGTTTTTCGCCTTTAGTCTCACATTCTTGCTATCGTCGACAAGCGAAGCACTACCAATTTTCTTAGAAGAGAGGAGAATTATTATGAGAGAGACCTCTAGAGGAGTCTATAGGATATCTTCATATGTTATATCGAACACCCTTGTTTTCATTCCTTTTCTATTGCTAGTGGCTCTTCTGTACTCAACACCCGTATATTGGCTAGTCGGATTAAGGGGAGACATCGAGGGGTTTCTCTATTTTCTATTAGTGGTTTGGGTCATTGTTCTAATGTCGAACTCATTTGTCGCGTGCTTTAGCGCTCTTGTGCCAGATTTCATCACGGGGAGTTCTATCATTGCAGGTGTAATGGGAGCATTTTTCCTATTTTCAGGTTATTTTATATTGAAGGGAGATATACCCAAGTATTGGATTTTCATGTACTACTTGAGCTTGTTCAAGTACCCTTTCGAGTGTTTTTTGATAAACGAGTACGGGGGAGAAAAGGGGAAAACAAAATGCTTAGAGAGTGTTGGGGGATTGTGTTTACTAAATGGAAATGGGTTCTTAATCGACCAAAGTTTGAAAGAGTCGCAAAAATGGAGCAATTTAGGTGTTATGTTGTTTTTCGTTTTCATGTATCGGTTACTTTGTTTCATGATTCTTTCTTACAAAAGCAGAAGTTAGAAGATGAGGAGAAAAAATTAAGATTAATGGGAGAAGATGTTTTCTATTTACCTGCAGTATTGTTTTATTTGAACTTTTTATTAAAAGTATCTTTTTTTGGGATGAGTCTTTCATTAATGACTATGTTTTTCTATGTTTTGATTGTTGTTACCAATGTATAAAATAATCTGTATAATTTTATTTTTCATAAAAATAAATAATACCAAAAAATAAACTGGGATGTAAATTCACATAATTTATTTTTTCAGAACTAGATGCAAGATTTCTTGCCTCCTAAAATGTTCCAACTATTTTTACACTGGAATTCAAACATAGAGTTAGCTACATCTACATGTAATCAAGATTAACTGTTCTTCCTGATACTAATAAACTCGAAACTAAAACAGTCTAACCAGAAAATTAGGGAGTGAAATTGGCAACAGTCGAAAGAAGAGAAAATATTTTGACAGCAATGATGCTGCAATGATTCAATGCTATCGAAACTAACCAGAAGGAAACAACTAACTTGATTTTACATTTCTTAGTTTCTGTATCAGAGTAATCAGACCGTTTAGTCAATTAATAAGGAGTTGAACAATAGCCAAAAGGAAGTGTTTCATTTAATATAACTTCCTAATGAGGCACCGGCTTTCATAAACTCAATAGCCAAAATGTCAGCAAAAAGTACTAATAGAAGTTTGCAACAAGGAAATATGACTCTACATGTTTTATATGCCAACTTGTGCGTACAAGTACGCAACTCTTCGACCGTCATTGTTAAAAATAGAGCCTTATCTGAAGTTGATTTCAATATAGTGACCATATAAAAAATAGATAACATTATGTAACATAGTAACATCATTGCTTTGACCGCAACAATCAATCACCTAATATTGTGTGTCACCACATAAAAAAAAAAAAGAGTATAATTATTCAAAATCAATATAAATGTCTCCTCTTAAATTATTACGGTCATAGTTAGGATGTTTATATCATTATTTGAAGTGTTATCACTTTCTAATTGAAGAAAATAAGCTTAAGGTATAAGGTAAGACACAGGACACTGATTCAAAGAACAAACATAGACATGGATACGAGAAAAGTTGGCCACGAAAAATGACAGTGATAATCTAATCCTGCGTGTATTAGCATATAAATCAGAATACAATGTCCATAAACACCAAGATTTGTAACAGATGACTTGCTGTTAACATGAAAAACACTGTCTGCACAATGTTTTACAAACCGCCAAATAAACTACAAAATTAGTAAAATATAATATTAATTTGTAAGCTACATGCATTAAGAATTTCATTTCGACCTTTTGAAAATCCGCGTTTAATCGAGTTTTCACCATGGAACATAATATATGTAGTATCTGAGACGTACTTTGAAGTGTCTGTAAAGTGTATTTCTAAAAGCCAGTCATAAAATATGTCCGACACAACATTATGCAAGTAACAAAGGGGTATATGGGTATGATTAGTATAGAACACGAACTCGGGGAAGTCATAACTCAAAAGTTGCCAATATCCTTAATTACATGTCAGCTTGCGCGGAAGGATCTTAAACCTGCAAGTAGAAATATTTACTAACGAAAAACAAGTACGAGCAGTAATCTCTTGCACTTCTATTTGACAAAAGTACGGGAAATAAAAAGATTCATTAAGTAACTGTCTCATAATATGGAACATATGGACATGGAGACCTAAAGCAACCTAAATACCAACTACCGAAGAAAATCACCAAAAGTCTCCTAAAGAAGATGAGTTTGAATTATCACAAAAAGGAACTCTTCTCCTCTTGTTTGAGAGATTATTTCTAGACGAAATCTCCTCCGTCGCATAAAACTTATCGAGAACAGACCTCAGAGTGTGGCGAATAGAGCTTGCTAGGTCTTGGCACTGTTCCTTATCTTCCTTATTATTTTCTTTACAGCAACTGATGATAAATACATAAATCATCCTCCCACCCAACGTAGAAATTTCGGCTCTTGTTTTCTGAAGTTGGAGAGCATCGAGAGCTTGCTTCAAATCGGATAAAATCTCGTGTTTGTAGTCACAGCATAAAAAAGCCTTGATTGAGCAAGTGGCACTGTCTGATTGGTCCATGTGTTGTTCTACTCTTACTTCATCATTGTCCATTGGCACAAGTATGCCTTTTGCAGCTTCTGTTGCATTTGCCCTCAGCAGTTTAAGGTGGTTGATAACTTCAGCAAGTAATGATGCTTTGTCCATCTGTTGATCATAGTTGATCATAAACCAAGCTTCGAAATTTAAAAAAACATCAATATCGATTTTAACTTTTATTTTTCTCATGTTGCTGCATTCGAATGTGATACTACGTTTCCTTTTACTCGTCGAAGATATTGGAGGCTCAATAGGAGTAACTTGGTAAAAAACGATGCTCTATGATTTCGTTTACATGAAAATTGCAGAGGCCTTGCAGAAAGATTTTACACATAGATTCAATTGTTTAATTATCCACTGTGTTGGTACTTGTTTGCAATTGTTTTCTTTGGATTCGAAGGTACTCTTGATATGGAATTAAAAAAAAAAAGTGAAAATGAAGGAGTTTTAGTATAATTGTTTTCAAATTCGAACCTAGGGAAAAACGATAAACTCACATGGTTAATGAACTCGTAGGTAATGATTAGGTTACATATGATAACATGTTCATATGGCCCCATATAATTGGGAGTAATCTAGAATAACAGCAGAACTACTACACATAAGTTGACTTCTATATTCTAGCTTATTACTTTCCAATGCTCTAAAAACATTTTTCTTGGAAGGTAAAAAGCTCTAAAAACATTGTTAGAGCTTCATGTACACTCTAGTCAGATGGCCTATGCTATGGGTAGTCACAATTATACAATCTTAATCATTGATCAGGCAGGTTTAGTGAAGGCACTGGTGATGAACAACTCAGATTTTTAGTTGCAACTGAGTTCAACATTTCTTAGTGAAGAAAGGCCAGATTTTGGATCGAATAAACGGTGTTAATTCTATTATTGTTATGGTGCACAATATTAGCTCATCCAATTCCCATATATCATTGGGCCGACTTCCTAACAACTTGAGCTTTTATTATATTCCATGTTCATTACTTTCAACTTTCTTTTATCTTTCCTACATGAGTGATGTTTTATTTTTAAATACATGAACTTCAAGGAGATGCAAGAATCATAAAGCACAAAATAATCACCTTTTCATTTGGTCGAAGATTTTAAGCGGAAAAGACTAGTTTTTTTTCTTGCAAAGGAAAAGGATGGATGAATTCTGCTTGAAAATTCTTAGATTTTTTAGTCAAAGGAGCAAAAATACTCAATCTAAAAGTGAAGCAGCCAAATGCATGCTACCATTTAATTAAACAAAACTTCACTATTTTAAAAGCTGCAACCAAATAATCTTGTAATTGATATTACCTTATTTGTGCCCGGGATAAGGCTGCGGAGGGTGGCGAGGTGGGAACTAATCCTCTCTCGCCTCCTCCTCTCAGCCTCACAGTGGTTCCTCAAAGCCACCAATGCCTTCTCTGCTTTAACCCCCTTATGATGATGATGACCTGGCCTAGCCACCATAGTCGCCTTCACTAGCTCCCCACTTTCACCATCCAACACCAGTGATGATGACGAAGTAGATGAAAAGCCGTGTCTAATCTTCTCCTGAAATGGGTAATTCTTGGAAAACCCGTTAATCGGACTTGAAAACTCCATTTTCCCCTTTATTTACTCTGTTCTAGCTCAACAAAAGGGGAAATTAGGATTTCTTTTTCAGAAACTACGCAATTTGAAAAATGCCCAACATTTTTTTTTTTTACGATTTTTAATTTGCTCATCAATAGGTGTTTAAAAGAAAAACCCAATTGAAGAAATTGCTGAAATTTCAAAATCAAAATTCCATTTTTTTGCTTCCTCTATTTACTCTACTCTAACTCAAATTGGGCTAAAACAGGAGAAATCAGGGATTTTTCTTGAGAAACTTCACAATTTGGAAATATCCAATTTGGTTTTTTATATATTTTTTAATTCGAACATCTGTGGGTGTTTAATAGAACAGGGAAATTGAATAAAAAGCTGATTTAGTGATTTGAGAGTAAAATTGTCACTGGAGAAGTGAGAACAGAGAGAAACAGAGAGATTAAGTAATGATAAAAACCCATGTATACAATCATGATTGAACCAAAAAAGGCTAGTTAAACCCTAGTTTTATATGTGGGATTTTGTTCAGTAAATTAGTTGAGTGACTTATTTTAATTGGATAGTGACGATACCAAGTTGGTCCAATAATGGAAGTTCACACTTATATTATAACTAGCACAGTTAATTTATTATGGTTTGATGCCACGTTAATTTGCTCTCTTTTTTCTTTTTTCTCTTTTGCTTTTTATTGGGGATATTCTCTCACATTCAATTTTGAGAAATAAATTGTTATATGTTTTATTAAAGGACTATACTATGAAATTTGGCTCATTGAGAATGATCTCAGTTTTAAATGAATAATAGTCTTAATTTAATATCTCTTGTTGAAGGTCAAAGTTGAAGTAATAATATCAAGTTGATTTGAAAGAAAACTTTTAATTTTTAGTTTTTTTTTTTTAACCTTTTGCTCATTGCCTAAAATTTCTTTGCCAATTACTTTCTGGAAGGCTCTGTGGTCCTCACTTGGCCATTTTACATTTTTCCATAGGTTAGATTACACTTTGTAGATGTCTTGTTATTCTAAAGTACCCCCAAATTATCGAATATTACAGTATTCCATTTCAAGTTTTTATTTTCATTGCTTTGGGCCAAGCAAAAAGCTAGCTTGGTATCATAAATGACCGATTTAAAACTCAAAGTATCTCTAAACTTGCACTCTTTGTGTGATATCACCTCTAATAGTAAACGAAACTATCAATATCATCAACGATATTCGATCTTTGTACCCAAATTACTTACTTTTTTAAATCACTAAAAGATCGAATACTCTCCTTATTTTGGTAGCATTATGGAGGGAGATAGTATAGATAGCTATATAATGTTAATTTTTATTATATTTTGATAACAAAAAATATGTGTTCGTCTCCTCAAACTAAATATTTGTACGTATATATTCTTTAGTAAAAGCAAGAAGAGATTGATACTTATTTCCAACCCTCGAAAGTTTCTCATTCAAAATTAATTCTTTTACTATGACTTGGAGAAAAAGTACAACTCTTTAGAAAACTTTGTCTAATTGAAATTGTCATAAACCTCATGGGCCACGTGTAATTCTCCCTTTCCTAAGCAAAAACTCAATTTGTATTAAAACTTGTACACTTTTTTAGTCACGGCCAAGTTAGGCCATCATACAAAGGTCATTGGTGGGTCCATGTGGATGTAAGAAAAGAGCCACCTCATGTTTTAGCAAGAGCCAATCAACGTTTTACCAACCCCCTTTTGACATTAGTATTTTTAATTAATTATTATTACTAACTCTTCAAATGATGATCAAGGTTTTTTCTTTTTTAAATAAAAAATGATGATGAGAAAAATTAATTACAATTTGTGTAAACGAATCCAATATAATTTACTTAGTAGTTCACTTACTTTTGCTAAGCCTTTGGTTGTTTTCTCTTTGTCATCATATGGGTTCAAGGTGATTCTATTTTCTATTCGGGTAATGCTATCCCAAGCATACAACTCAAATTTCTTTATGTATACTACTGTAATTTATTTATAGAAAAATATTTTATTCACACTTGTACATAATTTTTTTTTATATACATTCACTCATCCATTTATACATAGAAAATATACTACTTACATATTGAAAAAAGAATATTAATTCATAACAATATTATTAGTTTTTATTTTACGTATCAAATTATGAATATATATATATATATATAGATTTTATACATACTTATATGTATAAAATCTCTATCATTCTTTTAATAAATCATTTTTTTCTCCCTCTCTATTAGATTTCCCTGTTATCTTTGCAAATTAAGTTTAAAAATTATTTCTTTCTCATCCCTTTGTCTTATGACAAATATTCTCCAAAAATAAGTAAAAATATTTTATTTTATATACTAATCTTTACTCTCTATAACGCACTGGGGCCTGGATGCGCTAGCGATTGGCACATAGTGGAGTGGTTGCCCCGGTATCTTGCACCTCGCATTTATGATATCTACATTAAACTGTGCCTCGGAAACACAATCAAAGCACACTTACCCTGTGTGCCTCTTTCACAACATGCTCTAGTCCCGAGTGTCTTCCAGTGGTCTTCTAGGCTTAGAAGAAGTCATGTTTGTTCCTGACATCTGCAATGCTATCTGTTTGCCGAACGGTATGTCTTGGTATTTTCAGCTATACGATTTGATTACAATGAATTTCTGGATCTATGGGATGAAAATAGCAGATGCAGAGATTAAATATCTTTTTTATTACGTTAGAATAAAAGGCATAAGATTTTATTACGTTGGGGGTGTATTTTAACCTGCATTGTCAAAAGTTCAGAAAAACAGCGCATTTTAAAATGAATTGGATTGATGTATATTTTAACATAAAAAACAAAAATTTTGTAAATTTAATTTTAGCAGGATAATATTTCACCACTATGTATCGAGAAATTAAGATGGGTGAGAAAGAAAATTGATTTGATAGTAAGATAAAGGAGAAAGAGAAGATGTAAGAATGGAATTTAATAACTCTATGACTCTACCATTATAGCAACTCTAATCAAATTGAAATTCCAAAAAAAAAAAAACTCTAATAAAAATTTTGATAGGTTTGGGGGATGCGATTGCAGGAATTAAAAGTAAAGGGCGTGTGGTTAACCTTGAACCCAAATCTAGCCCATATGTATTTAACAAACCAGCACAATTTAGAGCCCACTTTACTTTAAAGAAAAAGCCTAAGCCCACTTCAAAAAATTAAAAAATAATATTTTCTTCACGTTTGGCTGCAGTGTTCCAGTAAATACCTTGCTTTCGTTAAGTTGAGAAAAAAGATAATCATTCATCACTATTTTTTTTAATTTTTTGGTTATAAAAGAAAAAAAATTCTGCCAAAAAGAAAAGTTCAAAAGTGCAAAGGCTTGAGCACTTACATAATAAACCAAAGTACACTTACCATGAGAAAGACAACAATTTAAAGAGGAAAACTTCTTAAGAGAATGTGAATATGCTAGTATTGTATCTTATAAGTCCCTGATGTCGTTAAATTAAAATAAACGAAAAAAATTTAGTTTTACAACAACTCGCGATTAGTCTCATATATATTATGCTGATTATCGTTTCAACGAATATACAAGTGCAAAACCCAACCTATTCAAACCCTAGCGCCCCCCCAATGTATAAGATCCCGGCACCAACACTTGGTCACCATAACCAGCATGCACTTTTTTTTATTTTTGGTACATAAAAATTTAAGGGTAGGAGAATTTATCCTCCAGGGACAGGACATGCTGAGACCTTAATAAGAATTTAAAGCATCTCGATCGGCAATCAAAATGGGCCATACCACCTAAGAAATAGTGTTGTCAAACGGGCCGGGACGGCCTAGCCCATTTTTAGCTATAATGGGCCGACGTGACCCATGGCCCGGTTGGCTGTCACTGTAGCTGGCCTGTGTTCTGCCCGTGGCCCGTCTGCTGGCGGGTCGGGCCCGGACAAAGCCGGCCCTCGACTTTAAATTTTTTTTAATAAATATGAGTTTAAATATTTTTGAAGTTAATGTTGTGTTTTATTTTTGTCAAAAATTTTGAATTAAGGTTTTTTTTTTTTTGAAAAAATAAAGGTATTTGAAAATTTAAGTTTAATATATTTTTTGAAATTGAGGTTAGGGTTTTTTCAAGAATTAATATTTTATTTCAAATGTTAGTTTCTTTTTTAAAAATTCGTTTATTTTTAAAATAAAATTGATGATGTTCAAAAGAAAATTGTTTTTTTTTTTATTGATAAATTTTAAAATGTGTAAAATTAAGGATAATAAATAAGTAAAAGTAGAAATATTCATAATATATATGCTTAATAATATAGTATATTAAAACAGGCCTTAAGGGACTTTCTGGCCTGGCCCGTGAAGTTTTAAAAGGATCTAAACGGGCTTGGCCCACGGGGGCCCACAAGCTCAAAATTTTAGAACTATCAGCCTTAGGCCTGCTCATTTATAAATGTATAGGCTATGGACTAGCCACAAATCGATGCAGCCGTTTTGATAAACCCTACTAAGAACCTTGTGCACATAATGGTGAGTAAATGAAGAGAGATACTTGTATCATGAATTGAGTGGTTTGGTTCTTGACAACTTGAATTATTTTTTAAAGTTTTCGGGCTTTTTGCCGTATATTACCGTTGCTCAAATGGCTATAAAAAATTTTAGTGGTTGCAATATTTTTTTTTCTTATAAATATATGAAACATTTTCAATATTTCTACACATTATATTTATTCTTTCCAGCATTTCCATTCCACACCCAAATTAATATTTAATATTTTCTCCTATCATGTCTTATGATTTTTTTTCAAAATTTTTAATATAGGTGGGTGTCTTTTATTATTATTCTTGGTAAGAAATGCAATTTTATTGTTACTTTTATTATTTTTAATAACTATAATTATGGGATAATACATTTAATTATTGTTGTTGATAAATATAAAAGTAAAATAAATAATAATAATAATAATAACAATAATAATAATAGATTGAATAAAAAATACTAATGAGTAATAATTAGAAAGAGAAAATGATTGAAATGAAAGACAAGAGGTGGAAAGAAACTTATTAGAGTATTGCGCTGATATAGCAATGATGTGACATGTATAAAATTGTGTAAAGATGCTTAAAGGGGGATACTCGAATATAGATGCTCTTACGGTATCCTATTTCTTATTCTTTTTAATTTTTTATTATATCGTTTTGGTTCTTATACTTGAGACCGTAAATTGCACTTCGGTTCTTGTACAAAAAAAAGTCGCACAATGTGTAGCATACGAATATAAACTTTCATTGAGTGTGAGATCATCTCTAATTACTTTATCATGTTTCCATCTCCTTTTTATCCTTAAAATTGAAGACAGAATATAATAAGGATTGCAGCTTTTGAGATACATAAATTTAGGCATAAAATTTATTAAAAAATATTAATTTTTAAAATTTTTTACCAAAATAGATTGTTTTTAGAACTATTCACTCAAATAGGTTAATTTTAACTAAAAAAACAAAAATATCCTTATAATTAATTATTAGTTTGTAAATTACTTTTTACTGTAAGTAACAAACTTAAATTTCAAACTAATTTTAGAATAAATTTAAGTTGAGCGATGTAAATTATTAATTTAATATTTTAACTAAAATGTTATAAGACAATAAGTTTTAACAAAAATTTCACTCCAGAAAAATCCGTAATGTTGCTTAATTTTTTCCAATATGCTTTAATTGTGATAGTTTACATAAATTTATGAAAGAACAAAACTAATATACTTTTAGAATCTCATGCAATCCATTATTAGTAAAATCGCAAACCATTGCCATTTAATACTAATAAGTATTTATAATTAAAAAAAATCTTCTATTTTCTGAATTGATATGAAACTTAATGAAATACTTTTATTTTTATACATTCCACACAAAACATGTATCATTCATGTTATTCAGTTGTTTTCCGCATTAAACTCCAAAAACTACTTTTAAATTGGAAAACATATTTTTAGTAACTTTGTAAAATCAAATATGTACATACTTGCACGCAAAATACTATATTAAATATGTTCATACTGAATAATTTTCTTTCTGTCGCCCATAGTTTATTAATTTTATCCATACATTGTCATTCCATTCAAATCAGGGAAAAAAAAGTTTTGTTATGTTTGGATTTGAAACTCTATATCAATTAAATACATACACATTTAACACAATACGTACCAAGGATAGATACAAAAAACAACATGGATGGATTTTAAGTTTTGGGCAAAGAATTATTATTAAATGAAAATAAATAATAATTTCATATACAAAAGGGTAAAAGTCACTCATTTTGGTAAATAATTTCAAGACTAACCTATTTTGGTAAATAGTTTTGAAAATTGATCAGTTTTGGTAATTTTTCCAAACTTTGTTGCATTATGTTGATGTTTCTCAAAATATAGTTTTAAAGTTGCTTTCAAAATTAAATTTTATATCAGCCATATTTTATTATTTAATAAATAGATTTTAGATTTTTTTTATAAGAAATATAATGTTTAGTAAAGAATAAATTGTTATTATAAAAAAATAAAATAGACATCTATTAGAAATATAAATATACTCTAATATTGAGGCTCTTGTAGTTAATGCTTGAAAAAGTAAAAACCGGTTCTCAAGTTGCCTCTAAAAGAGCCCTATAGAAAAAAGGTGTCTTAACTCTACTTGTAGAAGGGTAAGAGCGTACAATAATTTCTAGCCATAAAAATAAAATATTTTAAATAAAATTGTTATCAAAATTATTTTTTTGTGACTAGAAATAAGCCCCTTAGCCTTGCGTCTTAAAAAACAGTGTTAGACACTATTTTCCAATCCCACGAGCATAAGCGGCCGTTGAAAAAGAAAAGTAGTTTTTCCTTTAGCGAACTGCAGTATTCGCTTTTAACTGGGAAAAAAAATGCTATATATACAGAAGTGGTCCCTAAAAAATAATGCCACTTAACAAGGTTGTGTCACATAGCACCGCATGAAGGAAGTTATCATAACCAATGAGGAAAATGGGGAAAACCATTTTCTTTTCATCCTAAAACAAAATTCGAAAATAAATCTTAAAAAAAATTGGGCCGGTGGAAAAACAATTACAATTTTGAGTAAAACCGTTTCCTAAAACTTTCAACTTGAAAATTTCTGAAATTGGAGCATGATATACACTGACATCTAATTTCTCATAAGAAGCTATATTCATAAAGTAATAGACTCATGCACATAGGTTTGTTTAATTTCAGTTTATCAGTTTTTTAACTTAAAAATTAAATAAAATTTGACTACTTAGTTTTTAAGTTAAGATTATTTACTATTTTAATCTAAATAAGCTAAAATTTTTAAATTGGATACATCAATTTTTTTTAAATAAAAAATAATTTTTTTTTTTTTTTTTTTAAACTTCACCCAGTTCTGTGTCCCTATTTGGGGAAGATGTTTATGGGAATTTTAGTTTTCTTCAAATGGTCACAAGATGCAAATCCATTTCTATAGGTACGCTAACTACGAATTAAAACTACGATAAATTATATGGCTACATGTACAAGTGGAAGCATTCACATCAGTTTTTTTATTTGAGAATTTCTCTAAGTTTTTGTAGAAAATTTTTACAGAAATATTATAGTAATCTTCCCAATAGAAAAATTATTATTCATGCTTTTTTTTATTAAAATGATTTTTTTTTCCACCAAAACAATAAAATATTAATTAAGATTAGGAAAAATATTTTTTATATATCATATAATTATTTGAATAATTTAAAAAAATGAGAGAAAAACTAGTATGGGCAATTTCTAACATTGTGATTTTTAGTAAGAAAAATTAATTTTTAAAATATGAGATGCAGAAATTGAATGAAATAGGCCAATGCAAATGCCACATGGATAACCTTGATATAAGGATCAACCAGTGGATGAATTAAAGTTAATATGTATACACACACTCATTCATACATAATTAAATTTAACTACTAACTATAAAAGTGTGAAGGTGACAAAAAAAATTCATTTTATATTCCAAAAATACCCCTTCGGAAGTAATAAATTACATTAATTTTCTACCCATTTAAAGAAAAAAAATAAAAATAACTAATTTGTTAAATTGAAAGTCATTAAGGCATTAAATACCTCACTCCACTAACAAAATAATATAATTTAATATTAATTTTTTTCTGAAATTCACACTGTGCATGTTAGACACAATTTTTAATTTTTTTAATTAATTATAATTATAATTTTTGAATAGCTTATTATATATAATACGCAAATGGCGCCTTAGAATGTGATATGTGTTAATTTCAATAAAATATTGGATACTCTAAAAAAATAATTCACACTACCATGTTTCATATATTTTACATTCCCAAAATACCTCACATTTATCTAGGATTGAGTAAAATTCTACTATCACTACCGATAGTATTATCTACCATGGATATAATTATCAATACCATCAGTAAAAATTATTCTTACAATGACAAATGTTAGCCTTCAAAGTTTACCACTAATATTGGTATGATTACCTTTGGATGTGTGGTTACCACAGACATTACCATTAGTGCACAATTCTTTAATGTAAATATATTTTATTTTCATGACGCTAAATATATTATATTTTCTTGTACCCACACGTATATATTATAATTTAAATTTAGTGTGAGATTCGAAAATATATTATATTTTTATATATAATGACATTAAATATATATGATCAAACTTTTAATAATAACATTTGTGATATTTTTCGTGTGTAATAAATTTTTATAAAAATAATATTTTGATAGTACGATAATATTGTAGTCAAGATTAAAAACTACCACCGATGGTGACACAATAATCATTTTACTTAATAGTTAGTGGATGTTTTGAAAAATACCATATAATATGGTATGTTACAAGATAGGATGGTAATTTTTACCATTTTCATTTGGGTTCAACCTTACATTTATCCCTAAAATTACTTACTTTTAAACCTCATCGTATTTTTTTAAAATTAATATATTTGTCTTTTAAATTTCTAAATGAATTTATAATGGGAGTTAATAATATTATAAATTCGTATCTTTTCATTTTCTATTCTGTAGGATTTTAATGATCTAACTCGCGTAAAATAAGAGCACTTGCATCAGCTTATCTAAACAGATTATCTATTTTACAGCATGAAAACCATTATTTCTATTTTACAGATTATCTATTCAACTACTCCCCACAACAGATTATTTAAAATACAGATATCTAAAATACAATTTCTTCATACAACAGATTATCTA
>MKEJ01003005.1:0-13095 GCA_001753735.1 Embelia ribes
ATCATAAAAAAAATAATATATTTTAATTTTAAAACTTTGGGGCAACAATCGTCATCAACTCAAAACATCCATACATCGCCACGAAAATATACTTCCTTACCATATATCTACTCGAACACATTGTCAATCAATACATCCACATCACATACTATTGCTCAACATATATTACTATCCCACGCAACACATGCGACTACATCGTGCAACACATGCAAATACTTCATGCGTCTATACCGTGCAATACATGCAACTATACTATGAAATACTTATGTCTACACCACACAATATATGCGTCTAAGACATGCAACACATACGACTACATTACGCACCACATGCGTCTACACCACGCAACATATGTTTAAGACATGCAACACTACTATGCATGAAATTTATAAAATCCACAAGAAGCAACACATTGTTAAGCCAATTGAAATAATCAATAGCTTTTCACAAGTTATAAAATGGTAATATAACTCGCACGTTCGAAGGCTCGGCTATATCCGAAGCCTAAGGCATAGCATATATACAGGTCTGTGAAGTCTGACCGTGTTGATATCCACCACGAGTACCAATGCCCAAATATCCCCTGCTAGATGATCCCTAACCCTAATAACCCCCTCGAGAAGTCCCCATACTCGGATGGGAAGAAGATGAAGGCACTATATAAGGTTGCCTAAGTATAGCCACTGAAGGTGTAGAAGACGGAATAGGTTCACGAGAGCTATTAGGGACCGAAAAACTCTCAGGATGCCTAGTCTGCATATAAACTTTATTGATGAAACAACGACAAAAAGCCTGACGGCACAAAGCCTGAGCATGTCCTTCCACACCACAAAGATGACATACAATAGGATTAGTAAAATCCCGAGCTAAAAGGTCCCATTGACCACAGTTGTAACACCCACAACTCTGCACAGTAAAGCCTAAAGAAGTAGATCAAGTCGATTGAGACCATCTATTAAAAGAAGAAGAAAAGTCGTCTCATGGCTTTTTCCTTTCACCACTTTCGCCACTGCTAGAAAGACAACCACTACTAATACCACCACCACTGCTACTGCCATTATTTCCCTAACTTGCCCCCAGTTTATCAATAGACAAAGAACCAAAAAATTGGCCTGAGGACCGAGAAGAATGAGAAGTACCCATGCATTACTTATTTATCAAGTTATATTCTACCTCCATAGATGTGCCAACACTTAGATTGTAGGTCACATGACCTGCCGAAACATGAGTTTGTATAGAAGAATGTAACCTATTCTTAAATCGATGAGTTCGCAATGTCTCTATCGATACAAGTTTAGGCGCATATTGAGAAAGATCTGTAAACTGAATTTGGTACTCTTGCAAGCTCAAACTCCCTTCCACAAGATTCACGAACTCCTCCTGCTTCCTTTTATAAAGCATCTCGAGGAAAAATTCCTCCAAGAATAATTCACAAAAAATGGTCCACGTAATACCCTCAAGCCCATTCACCTCTTCTTGGCTCTTCCACCATTTGGTCGCATTGTCCCTTAGATAAAATGGTACCATTTCCATTCATAGATCCTCATCTGCCATTTGGAGAGATTGAAAATCCTTACACCTTTATTATGCATTCCTCTGCAAAGATTTCTTCACCATCACCCTGAAAAGTAGGTGGATTCATCATTCAAAAAATATTTTGGGCCAAATATGCCCTAGTATCATTACTATCTCTTGAACCACTTGCTACTCGATTCAACACTTCCTCCAAAGCATGATACATGCTAGAGGACTCCGGAGGTTAAAGTCCTCCAACATTACCAAGTCCCCTTCTAGGATGAGCACGCGACAGAACTTGAGATTTAGGTAAGGGAACCTCTTCCTTGGATTCTTCCAAGCTTTCCTCTTCACTAGTTATTTCCTCGAATTCAGGAATATCCCCATCCTCAGTGATGTCTATCATCATTTATTCATGAGTACGCATATGCATCATCTCTTCCTCATCACAAACTCTCGCTCTACCTCTCCTTCCTCAAATATCCAATCCTCTTCCTCCACATCGGATACCACCGTGATTACCATACCCTCACGCCATACTAACTTCATAACACCACGAAAGAGAGAAGAAGCAAAGACAGTCACAAAATGTCATGACAGTATTAACAAGAAAACTATCACATATTAACCATGCAATCAAATTAGTATTGCGCAAACAAATTCAATGCATTACTACGCTCATGACCCCGCCATAGACCCCTACCCGCAAGCCATCAAGATTTACACAACCTGGTTAAGCTTTAATACTAACCTATCACGACCCAAAATCTCGATAACCCAAGGACATGAGTAAAAAGAAAAAAAGGGAAAAGAAAAGGAAAATAAAAGAAAGAAAAGAAAGGAAAATATAATGTGATTGTGTCATCCTCGCCAACACAATATAATCTCTTTTGTAGAGCGATACTACGCCAATAACTATAGCATTATATAGCCTACCTACAATTTATATATGTATGAGCAACAACAAAAATTGAAATAAAAGACCAAGACCAACAATAAAAAGAAAATATAAACAATGATTACATAACAAGTAAACTGCCTTGTTTATATATACCACTTCAAGCTACGTGCTTGAAAAAATAAATAAGAAAAAAGTTATAAATTGTACTTCACTAACTACAAAATAAAATACTAACTACAAAATATAACTTCAATCCTTCGCCATTGCCAACGCACTACCACAACAAAAGTATATACAACATGAAGCATCCAAGAATCTAATGATGCTCTACGCCCACCTCCGCACCTACAAAACAATGCATGAAAACAAGAGCATAGAAAACATATGGTTAAATGATCAACTCTACAATAAAAATGAGACTACATAGTATATGGCATGGATAAACATGTTTCAACAATAAAAGTATATAAATGGAATCAACGAATACTATACATACCATGATTATAACTTATGACCATGAGTGCAACACATACCTAAGCATACGAATCTCATCCATGAATGCAATACATACCCACATATATGAATCTCATCTATGAATGCTACACATATCCACGTATACAAATCTCATCCACGAATGCAACACATGCCAAATATGAGGTAGGCCATAAATGAATGCAACACATGACCTCGCATACGAATCTCATCCATGAATGCAATACATGCTCTCGCAACTCACTAACGCATCTCGCATATGACTTGAACTAAAAAGTTGAGACTATATACAAATCTCATCCACGAATGCAACACATGCCAAATATGAGGTAGGCAACACATGCCTTAATTGAGTAGTTAGGCACCACATGCCTAGTGGGTAAGTAGGCAACACATGCCAAGTTGCTAATAGGCAACACAAGCCAAGTTGTGAATAGGCAATACATGCCAATTTGTAAATAGGCAGCACATACCAAGTTTGCAAAAGTTGACAATATGTCCTGAAACGAAGTAGAAAAGACTCTGTTTCCTCCTACTATACGCATACTTTTAAAACCACGAATATGTATGCTATAATATATATAAAAAAAAGTAAACAATGCTCATAAATGCTACGGCGAGTCATGAATGTAACGCACGCCACAACTACTATACAAACTTTGCCTATGCACTTCGCCTTCGTACGTTGCTTATAACACAAAGTATAAAATTCCATACATTGCCCCAAAAAGAAATGGGAAAGGACTCAATACTACACAATACATACTTTAATAAAAGTGTTCTACACAATTATAAACCTCGCATTCCCATTTCTACACTTTAAAAGCCATGTTTTTAAATAGGAAACCATGCCATGCCTACACATGAATGGTATGCTTCATAATAAACGTGATAATTACACTACGTAAGGTAATGAAATAAATTATCATGTTAAAAAACTTCATAAAAACTATGCCAATTAACTACGCAAACTAGATGTGTCACACACTTCAATATACGGCCGAAATCTCAATTTTATATTAAAGTTTATAGTCTACTGTACCTTAACTGCACTAAAACAATCTATTGCAAAGCCATGACAAAACCCCCAATTCTTCCTCTGCTTGAGTCCTAGGTTTGATCTAGTCACGCCCTTCGAATCGGAATGAACCTGAAGACAAAAACGATCTTTACGAGATGAAGAATAAGAAAGATAAATTTATTTTGATATTCCTGAAAGATATGAAAATGGAGAAATGAACGAGATAGAAAGTAAAACTTATGCCAAATCGAAGCCTACACAATGGAGAGTCCAAATATCCACTTTCTATTTATAGGCGATCTCGCAAGTTAGATGAACAAAGAGGAAGAAGATTGAAGATAATAAAATCACCTCACACCCATTCTCTCTAATTTCATGTAATTGAAAAGAGAAAATGAGTGTGACAACACTTGATGTGATATTTAGGCAAAAAAGTACTTTTTTCACGCTGAAGTGTCTGATGATCTAGAGTAGGCTATCCGGTGGATGTCCGACGATGGGCAACCTGTCGGATATCCTTCACATATAAGAAAAATACATAGAAAAATTTCCCAATTTTTGGCTAAAAAAAACCCTAGAAAGGTCTATCCGGCCATCTGTCTGGCGGTTCAAACCATCGAAACTCTCCAAATATGCTAGAAAATTAATAGTTTGACTAAGCCTCATACTTCACCTTTTTGTATATGAATAATAAGTATTACGCCTCCGCAATACTATTCCACAACAACTACCTCACGCTACAACATATTTCTGTAACTTATATTTTATCTCTTATTAATATTAAATAATAATAATAATAATAATAATAATAATAATAATAATAATAATAATAATAATAATAAAAACTAAAAAATTGCTGGAGGATTCAAATGCCATGTTGCATAGTCTGTATCCATGAATGCAATTTCAGAGGGAACACAAATTTAATAGTATTAGCATATGGGGAGTAATATTATATTGGGAAACATACAAAACTTAAGAATACACACCTCGAGACTTTATGCATAAAGATTTAGGTGGGTGCCCCTCCACATCCAGAGCCATGTGTGCGACCCAACCGAAATCTCAAATACGGCGGGGGACTTGTCCTGAATTGCCCCCAAAAAGCGCTATAATTCACAAGTTTCATCATCCTCAAAGTCCGTAGAAGCCTGTCGAGGCCCAAATTTCAAAGTTTCCAGAAGCCTATCAAGGCCCAAATTACAATTTTAAATTCCATGGATTATAGTTGCATTATGTTTCCCAACAAATATTATGAATTCACAAAAACACATCACATATTCTCCTCAATCACAATTTCCACATATAATTCTCAATCACATCTTCTCATATTTCACATAAGCCACACAAATTTCTTTTTTAACATATCTTCTCAAATTTCTTTCTCAATATATCTCCCAGAACTAGGGGAAATATGTAACACATATTCATCATACAAAAACATATAACTGCATGCAATACTTATTATAGGGCCTACTACCCCGTAACTAACCCGCACATGGTTCAACTTCACAACTTTCAAGCTTTGACCTTACTTCCTTTCACGCACCATGTTGAGGTAGCAAGATGTTATCTAGATTTGTTGATTCTTAGTTTTGAGAAGTGGTTATTAGTGAAATATATGAGCACATAACTCAGTTTTTCTCAAATAAGGGGAAATCTATTGACTTATTACTTACATCAGTCGACTGTCTGGATCGGTCGACTATTTCTTCGTAATAGTGGACTGAATTAGTAGGAACTGAAGGCAACTCAAGATTTCAACTACAAAACCCAATTTTCATTGCTTATAAGGCTAACATAATTGTTTCTAGAGTTTCTCAGTCATGTTCACATTACTTAATCACTTGAAATCAGAATCAGGGTCCTACCAAACTCATTTTTTCTCTAAAAGTCAATAATACGTCGTAATTAAACTTGTTCTCGAGTTAAAACACTTATTCATTAAAATTTTGAAAGCAAGATACTTGCATCACACAAGGCAAAAACGTGATAGAATGCCCTCACGAGCCTTCTTCCCCTTTTCTTCTTCTTTCTCTATTTTTCGCTCTTTCTCTCCTTCTTTCTTATTTTTCTTCTTCTTTTTCTCTCTTCTTTCCAAATTTTTCTGAGTTTACACACCAAATATGGTGTGTATGTATAGGTGTATATATGTAAATAATCAAGTGTAGCTTTTCAAAGAAGTTTCATCAACGATCTTAATTAGTCGACTATTTTGGTAAATCATTAGTCGACTTTTGATCAAATTTTACAAATTTTGAGGTGTAACAGCTCTCCAGTCCTTAAAACAATTTCTCCTCAAAATTTGAATGTCTCGCAATAAGAGCATGTTAGTTAATGGAATAGCTCTAGATATTTCATCTTCATTTTATCTTCAAGCTCCCATCCCATCTCTTCCACATTACCACAATCCTACAAAACCTTTACCAATAGGCTTGCTTATCCTGTTAACATTTTCTCTTCTTAGTCCAAGCTGCGGACTAGTTGTACTTCAAAATCGGTTCTATCGCTAAATTAGAAAAGTCAATGACGTGAGTTGGATTGGGAATATACTTCCATAACATTGAAACATGAAACACATGATGAATATTTGTGAGTTAATGTGGCAAGGACAATCGGTAGGCCACTGCCCCTTCACATTTGAGGATCTAAAAAGGTCCGACATATTAAGGAGACAACTTTTCAGTCTCTTTAAATCATCGTACACCTTTTCACGGTAACACTTTAAGGAACACTGGTCACCTTTTGCAAATTCTAAAGGCCGTTGTCTTCAATCTGCATAACTCTTTTGCCTTCTTTGGGATATTTATAATTGTTGCTTAATGAGCTTTATTTTCTCAATTGTTTCTCGTACAAGGCCCATGCCTATTAAGGTTGTGTCCCCTGCTTCTATCCAATATAGTGGTGACCTACATGGTCGCTCGTACAATGCTTTGTACGGTGCCATTCCAAGGTTAACATAGTAACTATTATTATTTGTGAATCCAATTAAGGGAATGTGATCTTCCCAATTGCTGCCAAAATCTAATACACATGCCCTCATCATGTTTTTTAAAAGTTGAATAGTTCTTTCAAATGTTCGTCCGTCTATAGATGGACCGCTGTGCTCATTGATAACTTCATGCCTAGTGCCTTATATAGGCTGCTCCAAAATTTGCGATGTAAATTGACTATCTAAATCGGATATTATTGACAAAGGAACTCCATGTAGTCAAATAATTTCTTATAGGTGTAGGTAGAAAAGCATCTCCATTGAATCCATCCTTCTCATTGGTAGGAAGTGGGCCGACTTCATCAATCGATCTACAATTACCCATATAGCATCATTCCTTTATCGCGTCTATGGCAGTCCCTTAAAAAAATCTATGGTAACATGTTCCTACTTCCAATTTGGTATTTCCAATGACTACAGGAGTCTGTCGGGTGTTTGGTATTCCAATTTTACTTGCTGGCAAGTCAAACACTTCGCAATAAACTTTGCTTCAACCTTTTTCATCTTCGGCTAACAAAAATGTCTACTAATGTCATGGAACATCTTGTTCCCTTCTGGGTGCTCAGCAGTACTTCTTCTCTAATAGGTATAGGCACAAATAAATATTTTAAAATTTGAGTTTTTCGTTGCTATCAATACTTCAAACTTCAGGATTCTCCTCTACTTTCTTTAGTAATTTCTTACATTGTTTATCATCTCGTTGGGATGCTATTGCCCTTTCGTGAAGAGTAGGTTGTAACCATAAAGAGATTAAGGTAGAGCACCCTTCAACTTTGACTATCTCTAATCCAAAATCTCCTAGTGTGCGTAATATTTCCCATTCAATGGCTACTAGACAAGCCAACGTACATCATGTATTTCGGCTCAATACATCTACCATAACATTAGCTCTTCTAGCGTGATAATGTAGAAAAAGTCGTACTAATACAAATACTCCATCTAACATCGTTGATGTAAGTTCAACTCATATTGCATGGAGATGTACTTTAAGCTTTTGTGGTCAAAGTAAACCTCGAATTGCTTGCCATACAAATATTGTCATCAGATCTTCAGAACCAAAAATACTACTACTATCCCTAAGTCATGAGTGGAGCAGTTCTACTTGTGATTCTTCAGTTGTCGGGATGCATAGGCAATGACTCTTTCCATTTGTAACAGAACATTTCCTAATCCCTCTTGGGACATATCACAGTACACCATATATCCATTACAACATTTGGGTTTAATGAGTATGGGGGCTTTAGTTAGATGTTGCTTCAACTTTTTAAAAGATTGTTCGCATCTCTCATTCCAATCAAATCTAACTCCCTTTCACGTAAGGAGTTAGTGTGGCTGCTAGGTGAGAAAAATCTTGGACAAAGCGGTGATAGTAGCCAACTAGACCAAGGAAACTACGCATCTCGAACATACTCTTCGGTCTTGTCGACACGAACATTGTGTTGATCTTGTCTTCATCTATGGATACTCCTTCAACAGACACTACGTGTCCCAAAAACTTCACTGTAGACAACCAAAACTCACACTTTGAGAATTTGACATACAGTCTATGTTCCCATAAGGTGGATATAAACATTCATAAGTCCCTCTTTTGAGGATGAATAGACCAGGATATCGTCAATAAATACAATAACAAAATTATTATGATAAGTACAAAAGACTCTATTCATTAGGTCTATAAATATCATTGGGGCATTTGTCTGTCCAAAAGGCATCCCCAAAAATTTGTAATGACCATAGCGCGTACGAAAAACCATCTTAGGAATATCTTCCTCCTTTATGTATAGTTGATGGTATCCACTCCAGAGGCCAATCTTGGAAAAATACATTAAGCCTCTAAATTAATCAAGTAAATAATCAATTATTGGAAGCGGGTATTTATTCTTAATGGTTACTTGATTCAACTTCCGTTAATCGATGTACAAATGCATGGTTCCATTTTCCTTTTCAATAAAAAGGGCCAAAGCGCCCCAAGGTAACACACTAGGTTGAATGAATCCTTTCTTCACTAAGTATTCTAATTGGATCTTCAGCTCTACCAACTTTGCGGGAGCCATACAATACGGAGTGATAGAGATGGGAGCAATTCTCGAGCCAAAATATATGGTAAATTCGATTTCTCGTGGAGGCAGAAATTTACATAAATCATCAAGAAACATGTCAAGAAACTCAAATACTACGGGAGGCAATGGAGTATTCAAAGAAACATTCTCGGATAGGAAAATATTGGCAAGTAAACTGCTAAGATCAATTTTCTTTCGTTGCTTTAGACGGTATGGTAATCCACGTTCCGCTGTGAAGTGAACACATACACTTGAAGGAGTCTATATAGTTTCACGTCTCTGATAACAATCGATGATGGCCTTGTATCACACTAATCAGTACACTCCCAAAACAACATCAAAATCCCTTATATCTAACACTACTAGATCACAGGGAAAGGTATGTCCCCCAATCACAATCTCACAGTCATAACAACAAAAACTAGGTATTACACTTATGCCAATAGGGGCATCTACCGACATTTGGGCTTGCAATTGGTCTGGTATTAGACCTAAAGTCTTCGCAAATTGTGCAAAGACAAAAGATCAAGATACACTCTTATCAAAAAGAACAATGGCCGAAGAGGATAATAAAGGCAAAGTACCTCGAATTTCAGAAGGTTCTCCCATTTTTGGAACCGCTTGAGTTACCACATAGATATGGTTCTGATAGGGAGGTTGAGTTGAGGCCATAACAAACCAACTTCTTCCTTTAAAACCTCATCAAGTGCCACTGTTGTTAATTTGGGCTTGAGATATCACTGATAGAGTTGATGAGGGTGAAGTTTTAACACTTGTTGAGCACCAATAGATGTGTTTGGATTTTGACTTAATTAATTAGGACGATCAAAATGCATATGCCCCCATTTATAATACACCCAACACTGAATATGAGGGTATGACTTAATCATATGGTTCATATCCCTATATTTAAAACATCATTCGAGTTTAGATGTACCTTTAGATATTAAGGTTGGATGCCTCGAAGTGTGTTGCTGTAAGTCCTAGGCATAAGCCTTTCTAGGCCTTTTACGATCATTCTGGTTTTGATTATACTCTCCTCGCAACTGACTCATGGTACTCCTATGATCTTGCCTACTTACTTCACCATGATGTCCTCCTCTTCTACTTTTACTGGTTAAACTTTATTCACCTCTTCCTAGTCCGACATTCCTAAATGCACGATTTTAATATATGGGCCTAACATTATTTTCAGTTGCCTTTGAGTGCTTTGCTACCTCCAATATTTCTTCATAACTATTATAATGATTAGACGCCAGGGATAGCTGAATGAAAGGGCGTAATCCTAACTCAAACCTTCGAACTTGTAGTTTTTTAATAGACACAATCTCTGGTGTAAACTAAAAGTATGTCTCGAATTTTCATGCATACTACTCCACAGTCTATTGTCCTTGTATAAGTTCTATAAATTCCCTTATCTTTTATCTCTCCAAGTGTCGGGGAAATACTTTTCCAAAAATATCTTCTTAAATCCGTCCCGGATTAAACTTTACAAATCCAAAGTGGTTGCTCGTATTGTCCACCACCTGTCAGCTTAGCTCTTCAGATAGAACAGAGTTATAGTCACCTTTGTTATATCGTTATTGATTCCCAAGGTCTTATAATGCTTTTACATTTCTCCTACCCATAGATAGATCTCTATAGAATCCACTTCTCCATGAAAAATAGGCACATTTATGTGCCCTACATTTTGGTGTGCTCACTCTATCAAATCCTGACTAGCATCACTAATATTCCAAACTCAGGGCGGCATTATATCTGCAATAATTGAGATAAGCCCCCAAAGTTGATGTTTAGTAGAGCTGAACTAGGATCTCCATCAGATGAAGTTGTAGTAAAGACACGTAACCTGGATTGAGGCAAAGGGTTCTCCATGCCCGTCACTTTGTCCAACCCTACCACCTTGGCTAGAGGATGCCTTGTTCACTATTGGAGCTTGTCGTCTCGGCATGCTCGTAGTTGTTCTATCATTAGAGTATATATCTGGAGCTGTTTCCTCCATATATGATCATTCAACTTCTTTTGATTGCTTCATTATCTATATTCAAATAGGAGTAAATTTCAAATGCCTAAAATATTTACTTATCTCAAGATTCTACTTATGTTCAAACCTCTACACTCGCACTTATATCACACGTTCACACTTAATACCCAACACCAGCATTCATGTGGTCTACTTTCGCCATAGTTTTACCCCTGTCATAGATTGACAAGGTATTCCCTACTATTCTATTATGGGTTTAGAAGTCGACTTGGCTTACCATCCAAAAGTTGCTCACAACAAATCATACATAATCTTACTTATATACCTTACCATACATCTTATTCTTACATTAATTTCTTAACTTATGTTATCTTATGCAGCATGCTCAAAATGTCAAGGTGCTAACATGTATACACAACTTATCCTCAAACCGCCTTCACAGCTCTACATGTATGCACTCATCCCAGCTTGACCAAGTTTCCGTAACTTGGTTAGCTCTGATACCATCCTATCATGTCTCCAAAATCTGAGGACCCTATCATGCCCTCGGAATCCAAGAACTACGGGCCCATGAGATTTTGAAAAAAATATTATTTTATTCAACATAGGACCGAGGCCCAAGACTACCCATAATGTAGACCCTATAATGTAGAATGCAAATAACGTACATTAAACTGTAGAATATATACAAAACATGAGTTATATTTTACAAAAGGTGATCCTTTTAATTACAATGATAGTTTGAAAAGATGTTCTTCAATTTACATATTGCATGTCTTCATAGTTCAATTATGCAGCAGATCACTGGCTGATACAACTATAGTTCCGATAGGGAGTTGTTTCACCTGTCACTTCCTTACGACTTATCATACATCTGCCACTTTGTTTCCCATATCTGCCGGTTGGTAAACAATAAGCAGATGGGGTTAGTTGATGAACAATATTCCTTACATTAATTAAAGTACATAAATGTTATAGCACACAACACAATAGAATTTAATGCTTCACATAACAATTACTTAAGCAACTGATATCCCAAGTATAATATTATGTTGGAAAATACTTCACACCAACTCATAAACATATTCCCCGAGACTTTATATATAAAGATTTATATATGGGAGCCCTTCTACACCCTAAGTCCTGTGAGAGACTCATACGGTACTTAAACGAGGGTCTGTCCCCTGATTCGGTACAATGTGCCAAGTGCACCCATTTTAGTTTTTGAAAAATGACCAACCAAGCCCAAATTTTGTTTTCATTAAAAAAATGCCATGTTCATTTCAAAATGCCACATATTTTGAAATCGCCAACTTGCATTTCCCAAAAAATATTATCGATTAACACAAATGCTAACACGTCACATATATCATTATTATGCTAACTTACTTTCGACAAACATATTTAATCTCATACAAATTTTTAGTCGCATATAAGGCACAAAAATATTACGCTAATCATATCAACGCATCTCATAAACCTGCACGCCAACACACAATAACACACAAAATATTTACATTAATTATAATAGGGCCTATTGCCCTTAACTAACCTGTACCTTATATTTTTAACTAAATTTCACAAGTTTAAACTTTGAATTATGCTACACCCGAAGTTGGCCCAGTAT
Source organism: Embelia ribes (assembly GCA_001753735.1). NCBI lineage: Eukaryota > Viridiplantae > Streptophyta > Magnoliopsida > Ericales > Primulaceae > Embelia > Embelia ribes. The sequence continues at coordinate 12,593 of MKEJ01003005.1, forward strand.
GGTTCCAACTAATTCCATGTCCTCATGCCTCAATATGGGGTCTAGAGCTAAAAAATAGCATATGCAATTGAGTTTATACTCTGTCTGTGGCAATCAGTCGACCGATAAGGGTTCTGATTTAATACAGTTCATTTTCTCTTTTCATTCCGATTTCAAATCTCAAAGTTTTACTCACAAAGGTTGTCAAAGTTGTAGTTTAGCTACATGCATATCCTCTTTTGAAGGTTATTTAATAATTTCATGAGAACATGGATTATTCTCAGGAAAATATTGTTATTATCTCAAAACTGAGTTGTTTTAAGCTTAGAAGTCATGATTTCTTCCAAATTTTCTTGACAACCCAAGGGGTTAGGGGCTTACCTATTGAGATTTGCACTAAAATCATTGTAAAGTTGTCACAAGACTTAAATGTTGCATATATGGACTCGAATTTGACAAAATCTCGGGATTATCCTAGGTTCTCGGGGGGGGGGGGGGGGGGGGGGGGGGGGGGGGGGGGGGGG